>PVKZ01004914.1:0-66256 GCA_004027375.1 Macroglossus sobrinus | reverse complement strand
GAGTAGTTACAGAGACAGAACAAGCAAAGGCAATACATCTGTTATCTAGACAGAACAAGCAAAGGGGAGGGTGAGTCTTCAGTTATCTCAAGGTCACCCTGCCCTTTGGCCTATGCAGCAAGCATGTCTGCAGAAGCAGAAAAGCTGATTACAAGGTTAGCCATTTGAGTGGAAAACTCCTCTTCATTACTACACGGGTAACCTAAAAATATACAAGAACATAAATATAACACTAACCGTGACGTCAACCTAGGATGGTGGTTCTTACCCTTAAGTACACCACAGTATCACTGACAAATTTTTCAAATATATATTATTTGGCTACACTCCTCCAAAACTCCACTGTGTTTGCCAAAGCTACTCAAATGATAATTATAGTTAATGCTCATGGAAGATAAACTATCTATACCCAAATTAACAATACAGTTAAGGATGAATAAATAATCAATCAAAGAATAGGGGAAATACAATTAAAAATAGAACTTATTCAAGTTAAAAAAAAATAGAAGCCTCTATAACAACAAATAGGATCTGAAGAGTAACTATATTCTGGATTAGGGAAAATTTTCAAATTAATTTTTTTCCACCTGAAGATTGGTTCTTATTAAGAAATGGCAACTCCCTGAATTTTAATTTCTCTCCCAATCCTCCAAAACCCCATGGATCAACGAAGAGAACAAATAAAGATATCCATCACCAACACCCACTTCTTAAGATGGGGAAAGAGATTACTAAAACCCTCCATGAACATGTAAGCGGCCCAAGAAAGATCACACTCCAGAGTGCAAGCATGAGAAAAAATGAGGCCAGTGCCTCAGGGTTGCAGAGGTGGTGGAACACAATGTCATCAAACAGTGACCTTCCTGTAGAAGGAGAGTGGCCGACCTTAAGTGGTCGGGATGGGAAACCCCGAGGGATCAACGTGCTGGAGACAGGGAAGTCAAGAGAAGGAAGTCTGAGGAAGGAGCCACTTTTGCGTTAGAGAAAGGCCCCTTGGAAGGAAGGGTATCCACCATGAAGGGAAAGAGAAAAGGAACTCTTTATAGAGAAAATAATTAAGTTTTGTCATGAGACATTAAAACTGAAATAAATAGAGAGTGAAACGATGTTTGTGGATAGTCTCAATTATTGTGAAAATGTCAGTTCTCCTTAAGTAAATTTATCCAAACCAAAATCTCAAAAGGGTTTTTGGAAAACTGAGCTCATTATAAAATATATGTAAATGAATAAAGAGACAAGAATAGAGAAGACATGCCTGAAATAAAAAATCAAGGTGGGATGACTTACAGAGACAACATAAAACTCTCGTAGTAAATATAAGTCAATGGAACCAACTATAAAGTACCAGAAACTCTAATATATATGAGAATACGATTCATGAAAAATCTAGCATCGTAAATTATTGAGAAAATAAGAATTTGTTCAGTAAGTGGAAGAAAATAAGATCAGATCCCTTCCTTGCAACATATATGATAAATGTCTAGTGGATTGAATACTTGTAATTAAAAGCAAAACTATAAAAACTTTCAGAAGACTATTTAGAAGAATGACTTTACGGCCTCAGAGTAGAGAAGATTTCCTAAACAAAAAGAAAAAAAAAAGCAAAAACAGAAAAGAAATTAATAAATTTGACCACTTTAAAGACTTCTCTCCAAAAAATATATCAGAAAAAGTGTAACAAAACAAGACATAAATTGGTAGGTGAGGTTTGCATAAATGGTTAGTCTCTAAAATGTGTAACGGTCTTTAAAAGTAAAAAAATAAAGATAAAAAAGCTACAACCTACTTGAAAAAAATGGGGAAAAACAACACATTTCACTGATGAAGAAATATAAATGGCAAATAAACATGAAAATATACTCAATCTGTTTAGAAATATGAAAAATGTAAAGTAATACCACGAGATGGTATTTTACAGCCATCAGATTGGCATACATTAAAAATTTAACAATAAAAGTGTTCCAGATGTGGTGCAATACTGGTTGGTGTATTAGTACATTTACTCTGGGAAATATTCATTAAGTAAAAATATAATATAAAGTCCACGTAAATATCACACCAGAGAAAGAGGCATATTTTTTAGCAAATAACAGTGTAGTATATAAACGCAGCTTTTTGAAAAACAGAGGCAGCAAATTTCCAGCAGGCAGCAAAGGGCACTCAATAAATATTTATTGTCTGAAGGTATATATATATAAAAGTAAATAACCATTCTCTATTTTTGGAATGGAGAAAACCAGGATAGAAAGTAAGTTCTTTAAAAACATGAAAATCTGAAAATATATAAAAACCTAATTCATGAAGCAAAATTAAACATAAGGAGGAAAATAAAGGGAGAGAGAAAAACGGACTTCTCAAAGATGTTCAAGCTCTAATTAAGCTTAAAATTTTAAACCAAAAGCCAAGAAAACCATTTGTGACTTATTTTTACCCAGCTCTACATTTATAAGCAGGGTACAAAATATTGGTTTAGTTCATTACATGCAGCCTTTGGACTATGCAGAACTAACTCCTATTTCATCCTCTACATCTTTAAAAGCCTTAAATACAAACGTTAAAAAACTAGTTCTGTTATCCTAAATGTTCTTTCTCAGGTAGAGCAAAACAAACTTTATTCTAATATTTAAAAGCAACAATGAACACTATAAACAAGTATAAATCTTATTGTTATTCATTTATAATATGCTGAGTTTGTCTCATAACTATTTTTAATATATAATGAGAATGATTCATGGTAAAGCATATTCTTAAGTCTATTGGGGAGAAATAAGCAATCTATTTTCTGATTTTATAACAGCAGCCAGATGTGCTTTGAAGTTAAATGTTCCCACTTTGTAATCCACAAGTAACATGGACTTGGAGCAATCTGTAAACAGTCTTAACATTTACTTTTCTTATGCTCTTTTAGAAAACTAAGTGTTCTCTCATAATACCTCAAGAGATAACCACAATAAAAAATGTCTAAAAAATCAACATGTGAAATATTAAACTCTAACAAAATATTAGACAGAAAGCAAATCCAAAAATAATTATGTTCCAATAGCATGAATAAATCACATGACTGAACATTTATTGTTGAAGAAGCAATCACAATAATAAAATAAATAATTTAAACTAGACATAAATTCAGACATCTGAATGCTCTCTAGTGAAAACTAGCTTTTGAAATTTTATTTTGTTTAGTTCTTTAGCAGATTTGTTTGTTTGGTTACAAAGGGTTCTCTGTCAGTTCGTTTCCTCAAATTATTCAGGATTTGGTTAAATTTACCAAATATCCTATTAAACTACTAATGTTGATCAAATAGAGATGGTTTGCGATTCTAGAAAAATCGGAAGACATTTTATCTGATATTTTAGCTGTCTTAGAGGAAAAAACATTAAGCACTATGTTACTTGCAACACAACTAAAATAAATATTTTTAAGTCATAGCATCAGAGAAACTGCCAAAACTGTCTCTATAGCATAAAATAATTTCAATCTTTAATGTTAAATTAATTATGCTTCAAAATAATGTTTTTATACCAATATTTTAGAACTTAAAAAACATTTTTCCACAGAATGCTACTACAAATTGAGGCCCAATTATTGGTTTACGCACAACATTTCAACGTTTAATGAGCACAAATAAAATATAAAGACAGAGGCCACTGGCCCAAGGAAAAGCAAATAAGCCAAAAGGACAGAATGGAAACAGACATGTACTGTCACCTGAATTATTAGACAAAAAAAAAAAAAACAGTGCATTGCAGCAGGAACAGAATAGTCTTTTTAATAAATGGGCATGTCACCTGGATATATATATGGACAAAAACAAATCTTACCTCCATATCTTACAACATATACCAATATCATCTCTAGATAGCATGCAGATCCAAAGCGAAAAAGTAAAATAATAGAGGTGCTAGAAGAAAACATAGAAGAACACCTTCAGGACCTTAAGATAGTCAAAGATCTTCAAAGATCTTAAATAGGACACAAAATAGCACTAAACATAAGGTGAAAAAATGAGAAAATGAATGCATTAAAATTTCTAAATTTCCATTCATCAAAGACATAAGAGAATGAAAGAAAGCAACAAAGTGGAAGAAAATATTTATAATACCATATTCCAAAAGGACTCTTAAGCAGAATAGACACAAAGCTCTTATACATTAATAAGGAAAAGGCTGACAACCCAGCAAGAAAACGGCAAAGCCTTTGGGCACTTCCCTCTGAGAGGCTATCCAAACTGTCGATAAACACATTAAAAGGTACCTAACTTCATCAGTCATCAGGAAAACACATGTTAAAACCACACAATGCAATGTCACTAACAACTCTCAAGAATGGCTAGTTTTTAATTAACAAAAAATTCACTGATAATACCAAATATTAAAAAGAAGGTCAAGTAACAGAAACTGGCACACACTGCTGATGAGGAAGCAAACGGACACAATCACTCTAGAAAACTGTTTGGCATATTCACTTTATCAATTAGCTTTCTGCTGCATCACAAATCACCTTGAACCTTTACGGCTTCAAACCACAGCCGTTTGACTAAGCTCACAATTGTCCGGGTCGGCAGCTTGGGCAGCTCCTCTGCTAGAACAGCTTGTCTCAACTGGACCTGCTCATGTGTCTGCTTCACTACGGTGACAGCTGCCCCTGGGTGACTAGAAAAGTTCTCAGTAGGCCTCAGTGAGAAGGCCGCAGAAAGCAGAACAGCCAGGCTTCCCACATCCCTCACAGCGGGAGTGAAGGAGGATCCCCAGCTGCCTGGGTGACTAGGCTTTAGTAGGCCTCAGTGAGAAGGCTGCAGGGAGCAGAACAGCCAGGCTTCCCACATCCCTCACAGCGGGAGTGAAGGAGCATCTCCAGCTGCCAGAGGTGAGCAGGTGCCCTCTTGCCCTCAACAGGGAGGTTCTCCCTTCCCTGATGGGCCCTGGCCTCCAGGCGGGCTGCCTGACTCTGTGGTACCGCCTACCTTCCAGAGCGCAGGAGGGATGGGAGGAGACGCACTCCTGCTGACCTCACCCTGCTCCCTCAGCCCACTTCCTGTCCTGAGAGGCTCCCTGCACAAATGCCCCACACCTGGGTCAGGCTCTGCTCTCTGGGACCTGAGCGGTCTGTCTACTCAGAGTCCTCGCTGCTAGTCTGCTTCTGGTGGGAGTGAGGCTGCAGTCAGCATGGGAACCCAAGGTGGGAACTAACAGGTGACTGGGATGGAAGGTCCAAGGAAGCCCTGCTTTCTGGCCCCTCACCCCATCATCAGAAAAGAAGAAAAAATATTGATGTAAAGAGAGTTATGCATGAAATATATATAAAATAAAGCAAGAAAGAGTCACAAAAACTAAAGGTTAGAAAGGTTAGAGCAAGAAAAAAAATAATACAGGAGAAAATTTTAATTGCTGGATTTAATAAATAAATCTCTACTTGAATTATGTAGTTTTAGAGAAAATATTAACACACTCCAGGAAAAAGAAAATATATTTGGGGGAAAAAAACATATTTTCTAACAAAAACTAGAAAATTCAAGTTCCAGAATGTCTAAGGCATCAGAATGAAAATGGTGACAGTCATGCTAGCAATATCAAAATGTACCCTTAGTACAGAGCACAAAAATTAACTAGCTATTAACTTATCGTTCAGAGGGAAAAAAGTCTGGCACATTCGCACACAAACTAAAATCAAAGCAACATCTAAGCTTTTCAATACACTGGATACTTAAATTATTCTACTGTGATCAAGAAATACAGTTCAGCCTGATTAATGCATGTGTTATAAATATATAAAATTGCAAGACTTTTATATTTTATGCTGTTAGTGCCTTCTTTGAACAATAAAAATGTAAAACAAAACCCCATGCAGGCCTAGTTTTAAGGCATTACCTCAAAACCTTTTAGATGTTTTATTGTAATTTTATTATACAAATGAAAAATTTAATCCTCTGAATAGTCAAATAATTGTGAAAACGACTCTATGTGCTAAGAAATGTACATCAGAAGTTTCCAATGGCTGAGGGCAAAGGCAAATTTAAAAGAACTCAGAATTTTGTTTTTCACTTTGATACTGCGTTCTGGCAAAATGATTTGTCTCTTTGAGGGATTGCCTGTGCTCTTCTCCCACACTGGTAACTCAGGCGAGGTCCTCAACACCCTCAAACATGAAAATGTTTCTTCTGACTTACTAGGCCCCGCTCGTGATCAATTCTATCTCTCTCTTTCACTAACATACTCCCAAAATGACTAAGGGATTCACAATGCTCTAAATTCTTATCCATTTCCCGGCCTTCTAATCATGGCCACTGCACAGGCCAGGTCCCCACTCCTCACTCTGAACCCTCTAAGAGGCTAGAGCTGTTCCAGTCTCTGGGTGCAGCCACCAGCTCCAGCGGTGTGACGATGCAACCTGACTGCAGCCCTCGAGTCTCATGAATCTCCAGCCCTTGACTTCCCAATTAATCTTGCCTTCTCTTCGAACTCCACCAGTCGAAAATAAAACTCGAAAGCCCTCAAGTGGATTCCCCTGACGAACAATCAATTAACTGACGTATTTCCTACACCCAAACCTTTAGGTGCCCTTCCATTCGGTTTGCCAGTCAGTCACCAAGCATTCTTCACTCTCCTTCCTACCACTTTCCGTCATCCCGGAAATCATACAAATGTGGAGGCAACTCCGAACCCCTCAGAGATGACTGGATCCCTGTCTCCATTGTCACTCACATCCAGTACGACTCTCAGAGCGCCACCAAGTCAATTTTCCTAAGGCACTGCTTTCGCTGAAGGTCATTACTGGTAGGAAGGGCTTTTTAAAAAAAAATAACTACCCCTAACGTCAGTGAAGGAGTGACAAGCAGACAATCCTACAGGCTGCTAGTTGGAAAATAAATTGGTATACGCCTCCTGGACCTAAGAAAGCAACCGAATATGTATAAAAAAACTCTTCTAAGAAATTTTATTGAGGTATTATATTAACAACAAACTGAGCAATCTAAACGTCCAAAAATGGCAGAATGCTTAAATAAGTTATGGACTTATTTAAGAAAATAAGTCCATAACTTATTTTCTGAAAGAAAAAATAGTGCTACCATTAAGATTCATTTGGTTTAAATTTTAAACCAAATTTAAAATAGCATATATTTAAATATGCCTCCAATTGTTTAAATATTAATTTTACTAATACACACAGGGAAAAAAAGGAGAGAAATACACATATAACAAAATGTTAACACAACTCTCAGTATTAAGATTCTAACATCATTTATTCCTCTGAGTTTCTATATTTTTCAAATACCCAATTACGAATTATTTTTATAATATCGTGTGATAAAACTTATTTTACACCTCTTTTCATTTCCTCGAAGCATTTCAACAGCCAATATGTAAAGTGGAATGTGCAGGGGAAAAAAATAAACCCCCAGAGCTCACTATTGCCTAAAATTTGAAAGCTGAACTTCTCAGTTTAGCATCCAAAACTCCCATATAATCCAGCCTGAAAACTCTGCCCGCTACTGCCCGACACAGACCCAAAGACCAGTCATGGCAGCTCACTTACGCCTTTCTTCAGGCCTAGTTCTGCCTTGAATTCCCTCCCCTCCCCTCCCCCTACCCAAGCACATCCATGCCCTCTACCCCCATGCTTTGTACCTGAAGACTGCTGTGTAAGATGGTGGCTCATGCATGAAGTCTGAGAATGACCTTCCGTCTCCAACTCCTCCCTCCTTTCCCCTCTACCTCAGTATTCTACTTCCTATCTAACTCATTTGGCAATTTTATCATATACTATCTTAAATTATTATTTAACTACTGATGTGTATATCTCTTATTTTACGAAGAAAGTCAGCTTGTCAAGGGCAGGGATTGCTTCATGCTTCTTTGGAACATTATTTCTCCTTCCTGTACTCAAAGTCATTCTCACTGTTCATTCAGTACTAACTGTCTAACATCCAATAACATTCGCTCAATAGAATTAAATTAGTTCAGATGTGTTCCAGATACAATGTTTCTGCCACATCAATATACATACATAAAATAAATGCTTTCTTTACCCCAAGATTCCAACTATTAAGGCGAGTTTCAATGTCGCTGTCATCCAAAGAAAGAGCAGATTTTTTCAAATGAATGCCCTGAAATACAAAAGATAAAAAGGAATAAGGGATGGAGGAAAGAAAGAAGGAAGTAAGAAACAAAAGGGAAAAGGAGGGGAAAAAAAGAGAGAAGGAAGAAGGAAATATGGAATGGAGGTAAGGAAGGTGAGAAAAGAGAGAGGAAAATAAAAGACAAGAAAAGAAAAGAAAGGCAGACAAAATATATGTCATTCAGAGTAATAAGAGTTTTGTGCAGTTTTTTGGTAATGCTACATTGCCCTCAGAGGGAAGGATTATGTTACAACTGAGCTAGTTCTCAATTCTAAGTAATGCCTGTTTATTATAACTGCTTAGGGCTATGAGATGACTTTGCAATGTATTCACACAGTAACTATATTTCAAAAAAAAAACATCAAAAGAATATTTAAAAAATTAATCCAGTCTATTCTCTTTAAGTTCTTTTACAAAAAGTTTTAATTGTGGTATACCACAGTAGCTTTAAAGGGGAATGGGGGGAACATTTGAAAAGATGAATTATTTACTGTCGTTAAAATTAGTTAACAGGGAAGTTTGTGTTGATGTTCAAGAAGCTCTTTGTTCTTAAATTAATTCTCATTCATACACTGAATATAAAGAGAAATAAGCTTTAAATTCACATCACGAAAACACAATTATGGTGATTCTTTAAAAAAAATTTAAATTCCATGCTTTTCCCCCTCCCATATAATTTATTATATTACACATTTATCATCAGATTAAAGTCATATCTAAGGACAATCTAAGATATGTGCTCAGAAATGAGCAATGGTCTGAAAGCTCCAAAAACTCAGAAAGGTAAGTCTGTATAAAATAATAATGTATATTTTATAGTACAGCCAAAAAATTATTTTGAAATTGTTTGTGGGTATAGCATTTTCACCCTTTTAGAAAACCTCATTACCCACATATAAATCTATTTACTTACGGTCATTTAAATTATCTGAAGTGAGGAAAGCTACACTACAATGTTCTTCATATTTTATGGAGTCTCCAAATTTCTACTGAACAAAATGTTTATCATACATACTATATTAAAACCCATTATTGCTTCACTATTGGTCCTCTACTTTTTGCATTTTTTGGTGAATAAGAATGTCTTAAGAAAATGTACCTGCCTTGTTTATTTTAAGTAAATACGGTTGATAATAAACCCACAAATATTTCAAATGTGCTAACCTTTATATGAAAATATTTTGGAAGTTCCAAACTAACTAAAGAAAATGCAAGGCATTTCGAGCGGTATACGCTAAAACAGTCATGCATCACCCATAATCTTTCTATAACTAAAAGTCTTATAACCCAAGATGAGCCAGAGTTATTATGCAAGAAAGACCAGGTAGGCAAGCAAAGTCCTTCTCTTTACAAAGCTAAGGAGCTGCTCAAGCAAATGAGCCATAATCATCGGTATCTTGTTCAACCCAAATCTATGTTCAGCAATTAGATGCAAGAGAGGTGTTCATATTTTAAGATGTAAATAGTTCACGTTCATCAGAAAGAGTGTTTCCTATTTCACCACAAGCTAATCTCAACTTTATGACAACTGGTGTCAAATCATTTTTTACATATATATATATACTGGTTAAAAGAAGAAAAAAATAACTAAAAAACAAAGCTTTCAAAAGTTATTCTTCGATGCACAGGAAAAATAATTGATTAACATGTTGCCTCGAAATCACTCAGAAAGCAGAAGGAATGCTGCGGAATACATCAAAGACACCATTTCTTTGACATCAGACTGCTCATCCAAACTTTCAGATTTTAGTCACTATTTTTAAGTAATCATTGGAATTTCGACAATTTGAAACTAAAAATCTGTGGAATTATTTTACAATGAAAAACAAACAGATGTTGAATCTGATCTTACACAACTCTTGGTGGTAGTATTCTGTCCATCTTCTCTGCAGGCTGGACTCACTGAATGTGACCTCGTTTGCAGCTTCGCAGTGTACTGTTCCCTATTGATAGACCAAAACGGTAACAATCAGAATTCGGGGAATTCAGAAGACACAGAGGTATTCGTAGAATCACCAATTATTTTTTTCTTTTAGCAATAAGATGATTTATTAACAATGATATGTTACAATGATGTGACAGGAGCAATATATATATATATATAAATAATAGCAACTCATATTTTTCACATTTTCTTGTACTTAACATGTCACCTAAATGCTACGTACTTGCTTACAAACAAATGCTATTTTTAAACTATAATAAAAACTACATATATTTAAATCTTTTCTCCTACTTTCTCCTTTTCCTATGTGTAGGAAGAGAAAAAAAATGAAAGCATATGTTCTCAGAAAAGATAACTATTTTAAAAAGGTTAGCCAGTTTTGTTCGATTCGCATTCCACATCAAGATAAAGCCTTGAATTATTCTGAAACCTTGTCAGAAACCACAGATAAATCAGTCCTAAATTTGAAAATGTGCCATGTTAATTCAGGGAAATGTGATAAGTACAACACAAGTAGAAAAAGTTTTAAGCTTCCAAATGAATTTGAATAAAAAGACTTTTCTCCAATATAAAACTCAGTATGAAAATATCATTCTCAATATTCTACCTGAGCCTGGAGTTTCTCACGTATTTTTATTCAAGCTACTTCAATGAAAATTCCATAAGTAAAATACCTATTTTCTAAACAGTTGTGTCAAGATGTAAAATGGAAACTAACCACTAAATAATAAATTAAAGTCACTAACTTTCAACCACAAGCCACATCAGGACTTCCTTCATAAATTGTGAGCCACATTAAGTATTCCCAAAAGACAAAACAGAATTTCAAAAAGACAAGATTAAAATGAACATGTTTTTGGTAGTGATACTGATAGAATAATATTCCTCAGATTAGTTACTAAATAATTTAGACTGTCTCTCAAAAAGTTGTTTTAAAGAGAGCTATGGATTTTTTTATACCCCTACTCAATATCTCAGATTCCCAAATACTTAAAAACAAATAAGAAAAATAGATAAAGTAATGTTTTAGGGAATAAACTCATCAGGCAATGTGCTAGAGCTGATATAAGCATTTAAATAAAACTCAGTATGTGGGAAGAGACAAGCTGATACACTCATAGTAAACAGTGGCCTGTTCTTTAAGAATAGATTAAACACTCATAAAAAGAGCTATACTTAAAAATTGAAAAATGCTTAAATATTAAAAGTAATTATTCTCATAGAAAATATTAATAAAAAAGAAGGCTGAAACATTTATCGATGTATTACACAGGGTGCATACACAAAACACATCCTTTTAACTCACTCGTAGCTGTCCTCTACCAATGTACCTCTTTCCCTTCACAATAAATTTCAAAGCAAATTCTTAGATCCATGTCCTAACTCGCCATACCTTTTTCAATCAACTACAATCTGACTTCCCCTCACCCTTAAAGCACTGTAAATAAAGTCATCTCACTCTGCGAGCTACTCAAGCAAATGTGCTGTTACCTGTCCTTACCCTAGTTGACCTCAAACGTTAGGGACAGTGTCTTAAAGATGCCACATTCACTGGCCCCATGGAATCACTCCTCCCTGGTTCTCACCCAATCCTTAAGCTCCTCCGCAGAAACCTTCACTAGCCTTTCTTTCCCTGCCCATCCCACTCATGCTATATTCCCAGGGTTCTGTGCCTAACCTTCTTCATTTCCCATTTACACGCTTTCCCCCTGGACAATCTGATATACTGTTAGTTTTTCAAATAATAAAGAGAAGCTCCTATTACCAAATCCACATCTCCAGCCCAAACTGCTCTCTTGGCCTCTGACCCCATTACAAACACAAGTTGAATTAGCCCTACTTCCAATTCAACATGTCCAAAACTAAATTCATTCTACTGCCCCTGTTGCCCTTTGAATATGCTCCAATGCAGGCAAAGTAAAGCAGAGGCTGAAGCCAGCTTCGTGACCTAATGCGTTGAGGTCAGTGTCATTGATAAACTCTGGCTGGCACAAGAAACATAGGACATTAGTCACAGAGTTTCATTTCTTGCCACTGAGACCATCTCCAGCTGAAAGCACAGTTAAATGGAACGCTACAATGGCAGCTCAAAATCACAGTGATGGAGCTGGAGGTCCAGGTGAACGGTGAAACGGAGAGTAGAAAGCAAAGCTCAACACTGAGCATGCGTATGAAGGCTAAGAGAAGCCGCCTGCCACACAGAGAAGCATGTCATAGCACTCATGAGGACAGTCTACAATTAGTACAGGGGACATGATTACAGTGAGCTCATGATTATGGTGCTTGTGCCAATTAGAAAAGAGGGACTGTGGCTCGATTAATTTCAGGGTGCCAAAACGAACAGAAAGAAAAACTTTAGCACATTATAAGAGTCCCTAGCAAGCAAACGCCTTTTTATTCCTCCTAAGGAGTAAAACTCTAGAAAATATAAATTTTCCCTATCATTTTTTCCTAATGCTAAAATATTTCAACAGGAATCCAGAAACATTCTGTTGATTCCAAAACTAGAAACACAGACTTGTCTATCTGTGAAGATAAAGAGATAAGCAATGAGAGCTATAAAAAGACTTAAAAGCCTACAGGAAAACCAACCAAATGTCCTCCTGCAAAAGAAACTTGCTACATACATAAAAAGAGGAAAACTTCTACAACGTTTTTTTAATTTGTGTTCTTAATGTGATTCAAGTGAACATTTCAGATGTAAAAAGGAAATGAACAATCTGTGATCATAAAAATGTGCTTACAAATGAAAACCATGATTACCAAATTTTAAAACCATAATGGAAGAAGAGAATAGCAGATCAAATACAGCATAAAATCAAATCCGTGAACTAGAAAACTAGTTCAAGAAATATTCTAAGAACACAAAGAAAAAAATAAAGGGATGAATAAATGAAAACGTAAGAGATAAGGAAGATAGATTCAAAATCTCTAACACCGATGGCCAACAAATATATGAAAAGACGCTCAACATCACTATTAGGGAAATGCAAATCAAAACCACAATGAGCTACCATCTCACACCTGTTAGAACGGCTGCAATCAACGGGACAATAACAAATGTTGGAGAAGATGTGGAGAAAAAGTAACCCTCATACACTGCTGGTGGGACTGCAAACTGGTACAGCCACTATGAAAAACAGTATGGAAGTTTCTAAAAAACTAAGAATCGATCTACCCTATGATCCAGCAAATATCTCTACTAGATATTTACCCCCAAAGATTTGAAAACCCATATCCAAAAAGATATTTGCACACCGAAGTTCATAGCAGCATTATTCACAGCGGTCAGGACATGGAAGCAACCGAAGTGTCCTACGATAGATGACTGGCTAAAGAAGCCATGGTACATATATACAATGGAAAATTACTCAGACATAAGAAGAGATGAAATACTGCCATTTGCAACAACATGGATGGACCTTGAAATAAACATACTAAGTGAAATAAGGGAAACAGAAAAAGTAGAAAATTACATGATATTATTTATATGTGGGATATAAACCTAAAAGCAACAAATGAACAGGAGAAACAGAGACTCATGGACATGGAACAGAGCATAGTGGGGAAAGGGAGAATACAGGAGGTAGATGGGGCGGGAGGAATTTAAATCATTTCTACAATTAAAGTAAAAATCTCTAACACTGAAATAACATGAATTCCAGAAGGAGTAAATAAAACAGAAACCTGGGGAAATAATAAACATCTAGTGACAATGGCAGTCAAGACTGCATCAGAAACGAGCCTAAAAGAATAACTTACACCTTCAGTTAGAATGAAAACACAACGCTACAGAAAGGAGGGAAACTAAACAGTCTGCCAGGCCCTGGTTCCAGAAACAACAGAGACAGCGGAGGTGCAACCCCAGAGAGGCAGGAAGGAGTCGAAGTTTCCCAAAGCAGAGGAACAAAGTCTAACTCCCCACATACCAGAGGCAGGGGTGAAGTTCCTTGCCCTTGAGAGGCATCTGAAAACCAGTACTGGTGATCATTTCTGAAAGCTGTGGCTTATGAGGTACACCAAGAAAGGGCAAAAGACACAAAGCCTCGAAAATGAGGACTCAGACTAGCTTCAAGTGAAAGGGACAGAGAGTTCAAAATAAAAAGAGGTATTTGACTCCCCACATTCCTACAGACAGGAAGCTGGTTGAGAAAAATACTCAGCTTAAAACAAATCATTTCTAAGATAAAAGATAATTCAGAGGGAAAAGCACAGAGCCACGAAGAAAAAGGCAATGGACTGGATGCCTGGCTTGATTTCAGAATTGCTATAAAATTGTCATTGCTACGTGTCGCCCATTTCTTCTTCCATTTTATAAACAAAAGTTCTCCAATGCCACTTTCACCACTGTGCATTGGCTATATGTGTTGGAGGGCGGGGAGACATGTGATAATTTACTCCTTTAGTTCACAGGTGTTTAGATTGGAAGAAGTCACACCAAGGTAGCCTCAGCTACACCTAGAAGTTTGAAGAGTTTTAACAAATGTGTAAATGCCTAACAATCACAATAAATACAGATTCTTTCCATCACACCCAAAAGTTCTCTTAGCTCCTTTGGAATCAATCTATCTACTCCTTCCTGCAAACTCGGGTTTAATCTGATTTTGTAGAATCTCAATTATATGGGATCAAACAGTAGTACATTTATACATCTGGCTTCTCTGAAATATTTTTGAGATGGAGCCATGTTGTTGCACGTATCAAAAGTTCATTTCTTTTTATTGCCCGTGGTATTCCATTATGTGGATAAACCATGATTTGCTTTTTTATTTACATGCTGGACATTTAGATTATCTCCATATTTTGGCTATTCTGAGTAAAACTTCTATGAACATTCAAGTTCAAATATTTACGTAGTCATACATTTTCATTTCTCTTGACTAAATGCTTATAAAATAGAACTGTGGGGTCACATGGTATGTTTTCTTGAATGATTATATAATTTTCTTCCATAAAAGCCTGATAGAATTCACCAAGAAAGCGATCTGGGCTTAGAGATTTGTGAGAAGGTGGTTAATTACAAATTAAATTTCTTTAGTAGATACAGAGCCACTCAGATTTCCCATTTTTTCTTGAGTCAGTATTGTTTTTGTGTCTTTCAAGAAATGTGTCTATATTCATCAAAGTTTTCACGGGTATAAACTCATTTACAATATTCTCTTGTTGTAGTCTTAATATCTACAGGATCTGTGTGGAGCCTCCTCTTCCACTCATTCCTGATACTGCTAATTTGTGTTTTCTCTTATTTTTTTTTAATTTTTAGTTATAGCAAAATACACATAACATAAAATTTACCATCTTAACTATTTTTAATGTACAATTCAGTAGTTTTTAAGAACATTCACACTATTGTACAACCATCACCACCATCCATCTCTAGAACTTTTCCATCTTCCCAAAATGAAACTCTGCACTCTTTAAACAATTAATTCCCCATTCCCCATTCCTCTCTCGCCTCAGCCCGGGCAACCACCATCCACCTTCTATGAATAGAACTATTCTAGGCACCTTGTATACGTGCAGTAATACAGTATTTGTCTTTTTGTGACTGGCTTATTTTCCTTAGCATAGTATCTTTAAGGTTTATCCATGTTGTAACATGTGTCAGAATTTCCTTCCTTTTTAAGGGCTCAATAACATTCCATTGTGTGTGTGTGTGTACGTACACATTTTGTTTATCCACGGACACTTTGGATGTTTCAATCTTTTGGTTACTGCAAATGATGTTATGAACATGGGTGTACAAATATCTGTTCAAGTCTCAATTCTTCTGGATACATATCCAGAAGTGGGATTGCTGGATCATATAGTAATTCTATTTTTAATATTTTTTGAGGAACTGCCACACTATTTTCCACAGCAGCTATGCCATTTTACATTTCCACCAACACTGCACAAGTATTTCAATTTTTCCACATCCTTATCAACATTGTTTTTTAATAGTAACCATCCAATGGGAGTAAGGTGGTATCTCATTGTGGTTCTGATTTGCATTTCCAGACTGATTAGTGATGATTAGCATTTTTTCATGTGCTTCTTGGCCACTTGTATATCTTCTTTGAAGAAATGTCTATTCAATGGTTTTGTCCATTTTTTGATTGGGTTGTTTGTTGCTGAGTTGTAGGATTCTTTCTATATTCTGGATATTAATAACTTTTTTCCAGATATATCATTTGCAAATATTTCATCCCATTCCATAGGTCGCCTTTTCACTCTGCTGATTGTGTCCCTTGGTGCACAAAAGTTTTTAATTTTGATGTAGTCCAATTTATCTATTTTCTTTTGTTGTGCTTTTGGTGTCAAAATCAATAAATCAGTGCCAAATCCATTGCCATGAAGCTTTTTCTCTATATTTTCAAGCTTTATACTTAAGATTTGTGTGACTTAAGATCAGTGTTATACACTGATCTTTAAAGTATACCACAAAACAGTCTACGGCCATGCCACCCTGAACAAGCCCAATCCCATCTGATCTCGGAAGCTAAGCAGGGTCAGGCCTGGTTTGTACTTGGATGGGAGACTACATAGGAAGACCAGGTGCTATAGGCATAAAAAATAAAAATTAAAGGATGGTAAGCTAACAAGGTCCTTACAGTCTGTGAGGTCAACCAAGGGTTGCCTCGCCTAAAACTATAAAAATAAAATAAAATAATAAAGTATAACCCAAAACAAAGAATGAACTACGTTTCAAAAAATGAGCTACATTTATTAACATGGATGAATCTGAAAAATATGAGAAAAAGATTATATATATATATATATATATATATATATATAATATGATTCTACTTATATAAAGTTTTTTTTAAAAAAGCAAAGAAGTGATTAACACAAAGTATAGGACAGTGGTCCTCTCAGAAAAGAGAAGTGGAAGCAACAGGAGGAGGACACCAAAGTTCCCCTGGAGTACTGAAATATGCTATTTCTTGGCTGGGTTCAAAGTATAGGGATGTTTATAACTGTTCTTTAAACTGTATCCATTCATTTTCTTTAAACAGTACCTCTGCATTTTTATACCGTTTTTACATGTGGGCTATGCTTTACAGGTGTAAAACATTTTAAGAGTAATATAACTACTGCATCAAAAATGATCAGGAAACTAAAAGGAGAGCTAACTTTAGATTTCATGTCTTTGAATTCATCTGAGCACCAGGTGATATGGCTATCTACCATCTGCATCTTCTTACGGTATTGCTAACTATCAATGAAACAAAAATACATCACAACAAATAATAATGCAGTAAAGTATCAAAATAACACTAAAAGAAAAAATAAAAATAACTTCCAATGATCCACAACATAATGATTTGACTTTCTCAAAGGAAACTTTATTAGGAATAAAGAGTAAAACAAAACTAAATTTTAAAAAATGAGAAGCTTGACAAAAAAAAAAAAAGACCAGATCCATAAACATCTTAAGACTTCATATTTTTCCCATTTCCTACATTAAAATAACACATTTGATTTTAAAAATTAAAACTAAAAACCATCTTTAAAAGTCGCACATTTAAATCAACATTTATTAATATCTCTGGTTTAACAATAAAACGTTCAGAGTATTCTAACCCCCTTAAAATTATGTTTTTCAATATACTTATAAGCTTACTGTCATCCCTTTTTGTTTGTAAAAAGGACAATCAAAACTGTTCAGTACTATGATCTCACAAAAAGAAACTTACAGGTCAAATAAAAATTTTCTATTACAAAGCCCCACTCATTAGAAAATTGTTTTAAAAAGTGACTGCATTTGTCAAAAATCTGACTCATTGGAGGAAAAAGTTTAAAAGAAATGCAAGGCCATTATTTTCAAAGCTATTCCATCTCAGCTACAATTTGTTACCTAAGAATAATACTTAATTAGCATTAATGTTGGAAATTAATGAGTAGCTAAGTGGTTTTATGTGTGTGAAAGTTATGTTTTACTGACACCCTAAGAAAGTTCTCATTCCTAAGTTATGTCTCATTTCCGGGGCTCAAGGTTAAATACCTACCTAACACGTGTCTGCTGTATCAAAAATATCAAAAATATCATGAAAAAAGGGTTTCCCTGAACTGTGGGCACAGCACGAAGGCCTCCCCGGGCCAGAGGCCGTGTCCACGCCCCTTCCCCAGCAGCTCTCCATCTAGAAAGCCAGGGCTAGCACTCCAAGTCCAAAAGGGGGACCGCTAATCTATGGCAATTTAAATTAATTACAATTTAAAATTTAGCTCCTCAGTCACCCTCGCCAATGGTCACATGTGAACAGTGGCTGCTGCACTGAATGACACAGCTATAGAACCTTTTCAGCAGCACAGAAACTTCTGTTGGATGGTGCTTCTGTAGGACACATCTTTGTCCAAACAACCGCACTATTCTTAAATAAAATGAATGTACTTTTTGTGAATGATATTTAGGGATGTTTTACTAACCATATTTATTTATGCCAACGGATATAAAGAATCTCCAGAAAGAAAAGGTATCGATCCGCTGGCTCCTCCATAAAGTCATCCAACAACTTAGAAGCAAGCGGGAGCTATTTATAGTGTTAGCGTCCTTTACATATAAAAGGAAGTTTAATGAGGTAAAAAGATTCTGTTGTAGTTTTGAGTATCCAGACTAACAATTTTAATCAATATTTTTAAAGTGAAAAATGTTTTTCACACAGAGAAACGTACGCAATCACAAGCACATTTTCATTATCCTCGGTCACCATCTGCTGGCCAAGTAATTAACTGCACCAGCAAAGGAAATGCTAGCTGTACTAGGAGACATTTTTTAAAGGACACACACAGTCCCAGCTTTTTGCCACAATGCATTCCTAGAAAACCACATCATAAAGAGGATCATTGTAAAGCAAATCATATTTTCCATAAGGGCATGATTATAATTAGATTCTTCATTCCAAACTAAAAGCTGGCATTAGCCCATGGAAAGATCTCATTAAAGCAAGATACAAAAATTGTAGCCCACCATAATCATTTAAAATAGGATAATTATTCTCCAAATTCTTTTGTATAGGCATGAACACTTAGAGGGCACAATTAAAAGATAAATTAAAAGATAAAATTTTAAATAAAGTTAACCTATATCTAATATGGTAAAAGTAATATACAATAAATAACAACTGTTTGCACACTCCTAGAATTTTTAAGTAATCTGAATGCATTTTGTAAAATGACATCTAAAGAAATCCAAACTAATGCCTTCTTTATCATGAATAAAGTTCTTTAAAATAAGCCAAAGTAATCTATTTCTTCCACTGCAAAGCAGGGTTTAAAGGTCAGGATTGATTCAACTTGACTCCACTTTGCCCTCTTCTAATTCATAACTCTTAATCAAAGTTTCAAGTAGAAATAATGAGTGATATTAAATCACTCCTTTTCATCTTTCTCAACCGCAGGATCTAACTGCATTTTGGTGACAAGCTACCAGACCACATCATACTTCACTGGAAAGTCATAAAAACAATTACGAGCCATAAAACAGAAGCTTCAGAACATTTTTCACGGAATTGTAAGACAAGAATACAACCTATTATCTTTGTCCTCTGTCCTTGAGAAAATGCACAAAAAGGATACACAGAGATGACATGAACTGAAGTCAGAATATTACTGAGGTAGCTTCTAATACATGATGTGGTAAAATGAAAAAAAAAAAAAAAAAGGCCAGCCACACTGTATTCCTTCTTTCTTGGAAAAAGGGACTTGCTGAGTTATCTAAATCAACATTCCTTCCTTTAAAATACGACTACCACTCTTTATTCTGAGAGTGTTCAGGTTTCACACTTACAATCAGAGCCTTTCTGCATAGTCATTAATTTATGTTTCTCAGGAACAAAGATGACTTCTAGTAATGCAAAATAATGACCAAATGGACTTTAAGATAATACTCTTTGGGAGGATTATATATTAGAGAAGCAAAAGAACGGTCAAACAATTTAACAAGCAAGCCCCTGTAGGAACTGGTAACAATCACCATACACCAGTGATGATGGTGCAGCAACAGGTAATACTTTTCACAGGTCCCGTGTGAAAGACTCTATATCTCCATTTTACAAAAGATGAAACTGGGGTTTAGAGAAATTAAGGAACTTGCCTGAGGACACATGGTTGCCAAGTGTCAGAAGTGAGATCTGAACAAAGGCGCACTGCCTCATTTCAGCTCAACCTAGAAATATGCCCAGAAGAACAAAGCCACAGTCGGGCAGGATTGCTGATGCAGCTCCACTTAATTTCCATATCGGCTGCATAAAGTCCTCACACCTACACGGTATCTAGGAAGAACATAAGGTCTGAAATCATAGAGACCTGGGTCTACCAGTGGGAAAGTTACCTGACCTTCTGAAGCTGTCACCTCATCTATAATACAAAGAGCAATCATGTCACCATCACAGAACTGTAGAGAAGATGTAATAAGATCACTTATAAAAGATTTCTAGAATAATATCTAGCATACAGCAGGTGCTCCATAAATGGTACAACTTGTGCCACTTGGTTTGTTTTAATTAGAAATACAAGTAGAATACAAAAATATTTAGAGTATTTACTGGGAAATTTTCACTTCTGTTTAAATCTATATATTCATTACATAAAGTGCAATTTATTAATGAGCATCACTGATGTTAATAACGTGTACGCCCAAACATTTAATGAGATGGTATTTTGGAGGGCAAAGTGACTGTATCTATCAAAAAGTGTGTGATTATTAAAAATAATAAAGACACATATAGGAAAAAAAAGTCTCTCACTTTCCACACCAGGCTAGTCCCATTCTCTAAAGGTAAAACAGTTTTGTATATGGCACCTAGAAATACGCCATGTGCATGGACACATACGTATACGTATACCATCTTCAATGTACACATACTCACATACGAAGAGAAGCTGACTATACTTTTATGTACTTCTGAACTTTACACATCTCGGAGATTCTTTGTACTGGCCCTTGTAGACTCCTGTAACCACTGCATAAGATGCTGAATCTACTGACGATCCCACCGATAGTTCACCTACTAAATTTGTTCATGTGCCTAGCTACTAAAATCACAATTCCTTTTCTGGGAATCAATAATAGCCCAAAATACACACAGGTGTATTAGTGGGATAAGGAGGACATGCAGAGAAAGACTTGGCTGTTTTTACTCTACATTGAGGTTTACGACAAGCATGTATTGCACATGGATTGCACACTTTTCTAAAATGAGGATAAAAACTGCATTCGTCATCTACTGTCGCACAGAAAATTGCCACAAACTGAGCAGCTTTAAACACGTATTTTCTCAGAGTTCCTGTAGGTCAGAAGTGCAGGCGCAGCTGAGCTGGGTCCTCTGGTTAGGGCCACATGAGGGTGCGATCATGATTTGGCCAGAGCTGCATTCTCATCTGGAGACTCGACTAGGGAGGCATCTGCTTTTCCCACTCGCGTGGCTGCCAGCAGCCTTCAGTGCCTTACGGCTACAGGATTTACGGCAGCTCACTTCTTCAAAGCCAACAAGGAAACGACAACAAGACTCTAGAGCCAGTCGGCTGGCAGGACAGTCTTATATAACATGAGGTAGTCATGGAAGTGATGGCCCATCACCACTGCCATATTCTATTGGCAAGTTGGAAGCAAGTCACACGTCTTCCCACATGCAAGGGGAAGGACTTACACGAGAGGAGGATCATGGGGCCACCTGGAAGTCTGCCTACCACAGAGACAGTGAAGGTCTTTACCAGATCTCAACGGTGGGCTTCTGAAAGATGACCAGGAAGTAATATAGAAAGATGTACAACTCATGGTTAGAGAACTAAATGAAATTAACCAAACTACAGCATGAGCTCTAGGTCTGGGGTCTCACCAGGAACGTTTTACACTTAGTAAAACCATGCTCCAAACTCAAATACAACTAAAACATTCCATTGTCAAGAAAATAAGCAGATCTCTCGCATAAAAAGACAATAACAGATCTCTAATAAAAGAGCAATGCAATTTGAAAAGTGGATTTTCTAAAAGAAAACATGGCCAATAACATAAACGTAAAGCAAGAAATATGAAAAAGGGAAGCAAAAGAATAAAACCAGGACAGAACTAGGTATGTGTTGAAGCTATTTAATGTGAAACACTAAGTTTACTGGTGTATGATGTATCCTTGGTGGGGGGAAAAGCATGATGAGAAGCCTGATAGACTATAACCTCATAACACTTCTAAGGTGTTTAGAACCAGGCCACATACCGTATCCTACAAGAAGAATAAAGGTAAAGGAGAGGTGCCATCTCTGCTGAATAGGGAGTCCTAACAAAGAGGCTTCAAAAGGACTCCGCATCTTTAATAATATAAAAAGGCTAGGACACAAACAGCATAATCTAAAATGCCATTAGAAATACTTCACATACAAAAAGGTCTAAGTAAAGCAGGATTTTATAAAGTGATCAAAAAAGAAACACTAAGGGGGAAAATCTTTTAAGATTAAAGAGGTTTTTCAAAGGACAAGTTGAAGTGGTTGTAAAATTTATGAGGCAGCATTAAACTTCAGTTCTAAGTAACAATAAATTATTCACTATAAAAATATACATGTGTCAAATATTATAAGCCTCTTAAACTTTTTAGAACAATTTCTTACAGAACTGATTAGGTGTGTTGGGTCAACACTAGCAGATGCTAACTTTTTCATTAGCACAGTATGACCACTCAGACAGAGTAAAGGAGCAACATTAGGACAGAAATACGAAGACAGGTCACCATTAAACTTCACCACCACTTCTCATCTGAAATTACACGTTACATATTTGGCCTTAAAATCAGTTTTATTGCCGCTAGCTAAAGTAAATGTTAGTATATAAAATTTCAAATATCTGTTAATTAATATACATACACATTAAAACTTTAAACCAAATTAAAATTCTTAAATAAATTAAATTGAGAAGCATATAGGAAAAGGTAGCCTGCGTTGTTTTTGCTGCTCTAATTGTAAGCCTTTGGCTTTACCAATATGCGCACACTTCACCATAAAGATATTTAAGTTTGCCATCTCCAGCTCCTTCCCTGTCTTTATATTCCTCCTGGTGTATGGAGGGCATCTATATCCTACAGCCATACTTCCCTTAACTTCTAAAATTTATCCTTCCCTAAACTTTTTCTAAAAGTTTTTTTTTAATCCCTGTGGGCCATTCTCTCTGCCACAATTTCCTATCTCAAAGGGCTTTTGTACTGACTAAATTAAATATGTTTAATATCTATTTCCTCCATCACGCATGCACTCACCAAACAGAAATGCTTATGGAGTGCCTAACGGTTTCCCACTCAATGCTAGGCACTGGAAATAAAGTGCAAACTGGAAAAACACAATTCTTGCCTCATGAAATCTACAATCTAGCAAAGAGGACTGAAATGGAACCTTTGCGCATGTGATGGGTGTAATGAAGAAACACAAACTACCTTGGTATAAATAACAGAGTCACCCAAACAGACCCAGGATGTCAGGTAAGGCTCTTATGAAGCTGTGAGAATGACTAGGACCAAAAGATTGCCTGCTTTCCCATTAATTATTTATTATCTAACTGACAATCAATACCTCATACTCAGGTAATTTGCATTAAAATGCCATTTTATTATAGTTGAGCAGCAAAGAGAAATAAGTTATTTGTTAAACTTGTGCAGATTTTATTATGGTTTCATTTTCTAGAAAAAAATCACTAATATTTGAAGAATATTCTCACTACATTTTCTCAAATTTTATCTGGTTATAAGAAAGGAAAAGTCCATTTATCTGGACTCCCTGGAGATGGCAGTTCTACTTCTGATCCTGAATCCTACCCTTACACACACCTCAGTCTTCACGAATACTTCCACAACTACACATAACTGCTTTACTGAAGTTACCCACGAACCTATCTCTTCCCTAGTCATCTAAAACAAAGCTTATAGATCAAATGTCTATGGGACTTAAACGAGTAACAAATGAGTGATTATGCTGCCAGATATAAGGATATGCTTCACTTCTACAAAGATATATTCTCCATCCTCTTTTTTATTTTATTTGTTTTTTTTACACCTACAGCACCTGGTCTTCCTAGGTGGACTCCCATCCAAGTACTAACCAGGCCTGACCCTGCTCAGCTTCTGAGATCAGACAAAATCAGGCACATTCAAGATGGCATGGCCTTGGATTCTATTCTCTTCTTGAATCAGATGACCCCCCCCGCCCCCCGCTTCATGTATCTTTCTTCTTTCTATTTGTGATTAAATATAAAGATGGAAAAACAAATACTTCATTTCCTCTTAACAACAACAAAAAAAAAGCAGCAGCAGCTAAAGTTCAATAATAGATGTAACTGACCTCAAACTCAGTGTAAAAATTAGCAGGAAATAAAGAAGGCAAACCGCCTTAGGGGAGTAACTAAGCATTACTTAGGTACAACCTATGGCTGCCTTCTGGAAAGGTTGCTAGGTCTACACTTTTTAAAATAAGTCAGAAACTTAGCTTTTTATATGAAATTCTACAATTGTTAATTTTGACAACTCATTCAAAAATCTTTAAAGACATTATGTAAGTCAAACAAAACAAATGTATCCACATAATTCATTCAGGCCAGGAAGATCACCAATTTTCAACCTCTGGTCTAAGTTCCAAGGCGTGAGAAAGTATTTATGTCGCCCTCACACTGTAAACTCCACGTTCATTTCTCCCAGAAGGGAATTCGGCATTTAGTCATTCGACAAATGTTATGGCAAACACCTCATGGATTTTGCTGCCAAACCAAGAACTGTATTTTTTTTTTTTTTTTGGCATACAAACCACGATCTCTTTACCTGCTTATAAAACTAACAAAAATTCCACAATTACACTTCTTCTACTTTTATTTCTCCTATGAATGCAAAAATAAGTATTTCACACCACCCTCCTATGGACTCATCTATTCATTTTATACTCTTCTCAATGTATTCTTAATTCTATCACCTCTTCCTTTTTTGCCTCTATTTTAATGTTTCCCCTTTCCAATAAAAAAATTTCATATAGACTAGACTTCTTGCTTTGTGTTCATCAGTTCATTTGCATCATAATACATGAAGTCTGAAAAACGGATAACCAGACTACCTCAACTATAAAGACATTTCAAATTACTAGTAACACTTCTATAGCTGATTAAAGAATAAACCAAAAAATATATAGTCGAAAAGAAAGATTACACTGTTACCCAAATCAAATTCTAAAAATTAAAATTACTAAGAAAATGGTGAAGAGTAAAGTATGAACTATGTATGATACACATCGAATGATGCTGTCCAATATTCAACATTTCAGGGAATAATGCCAAATGTAAAACTCAAAATTTGATAAAAGTACAATTTAAATCTATCTCTCCTAAAAGCCAAAAGTTATATTACAACCATCATCATCTTTTTGTGTATTTCAAAAACTTATAAGTTTATTTTTATTTGCACTAAAAATCCTCTTTAAGCATAGTACTCTAGTAAGAAAGCAGAATTTAGTGAGGGTTACATTTACATTCACTATTTTATTAAATCAAAACAAATATTGTTCAATGAGTGTAAAAAGAGTGAAATTCAAGTATGGCTTCAAGATGGATATGCAAGATGTTACATTTTGTTGAGATCATTGATAACATTCTTAATTCATGCTTGTCATAAAAGAAAACAGAGAATTGTGTTATTTAAAGATTCTCAGGTACCACTTTCAAAGCAATGGAATGTAATAACATATATCCAAAAAGTGGCTAAAAATATAACATAATTTAGAATATACAGTAACTAAAAAAAGCAAAACTGTTATTTAACCCACCCAACATCCCTTCACAGTCTTTAGCTTTTACAAAAATATGAAGTAAACCAACTACTTACCACAAAAAAAAGAAAGAAAGAAAAAGTAAAAATGAAATGTATGAACCAGTTCCAAAGACAGACTAAACGATGAAACACACGCGAAACCCTATTTTCATAGCGTACCTGTGGACGTCAGCTGGCGACTGCACCAGACAGCTCTGGTCTCCAGAAGAAAGCTTCCACGATTCGTTGTGTTCGCTTGACCCCAGCTCCCCCATTACCCAGTCTGGTAATCTTTCTGGGCTTGAAGCTTTTGCTTGTACTGGATTTGGTTCATCAAAATAGATGGACTGATTTTTAAAAATTAAAAAAAATTATTCTTTCAAAATGTACTATAATTAGTTAAGATTTCCATCAAGTTTCAAGTTTAGCAACAATCTTTCAAATACTTAAATTCAGTTACATAAAAATATAAAAATAAATCATTAAATGTATAATGAATTATGAAACGTTAAAACACATAAAAGGGGCAACATATTTACATTTTAGTTGTGTTCTGCTATGTAAGAAATCTGATAACATTACATAATGAATAAATCTGATAATAATTATTTGTACAAGAAAAATAGTAGCTTTATGAAAAGATAAATGGAAAGTTCTTTTGAAATCAGGTGCTCACTTCTTTCTTTCTGTGATCATTAACTACTCTGCACCCCCAAATAAAGAATCAGTGGGCAGAGAAACCACAACCAATAAAAATGAGAAATAAAAATTAGGAATCCCTTGATAAGGTAGGAACAAGAATTGAAGAGCTAGGATTTTACTCTGGCCATATCATAAACAAGCTGGGAAATCCAAGGCAAATCTCCAGGCCTTCTGATTGTTATTATTTGTAAGTTAAATCCCTTTCCTACAATTCTATACACTCATATCCCAACATCTGAATGTTTCAAAAAATGTCATACCTTTAGTCATCAAAAAGAATGACATTAGCCCCTTTATTTCTCTTCAATTAAGCAGGGCTTCATGACACATTTGTGAAGAAAAATCTGCATTAACTGGATACTTCTACAATCATTCTCCCAATTCTACACAAAAATCCTCAAGGGGCTGTTTTCCAGCAAAGGGTGACACAACCCTTCATCCCAAATCGACACGCATAGCAATTTCTTGTTGAATGACACAGTTATACCAACGTTTCATCGAATATCAAGTTGAGTAACTACTATCCCAAAGACTAATGATTTTAAAGCAAGATTCATGGATGTACTTTAACACACAAGAGGTAACAGCATTAGCACTTTTGGCATTCCACCATGGATAATAGAAGTTATGATCTAGTTGTAGAGAATGCCTCTTGAATGAATTTTTGTTTAAGTTAACTGATAAAATACAGAAAAATCTTAAAACATGAGAATACTATTACCAGAAAAAAATAAAAGATTTCTGCAGTTCATTAAAAAAAAATTCATATATATCCTAAGAGCAACTGCCAACTCCTAGTACTTCAGATTTCTCAAATATTCAAACACCACACAAATGAAGACATATTTCATGGTGACAAGAACCAAGACAGTGACAATTCATCAACCAAGCATAATAATAACTGCCTTCGTAACAAACCTGATTTTGATAATGAAATTAGATTAAATCAAGTGTGGGAGATCACTTCTCAACTCCAACTTACTATTGTCATTTTATTACATTAGAAAGAAACTTTAGAAATCATTCAATACATCCTCTCAAAAATTTTTAAATATGAAAAAGTTTAATAACTAGAATTTACTGCCATACATAAAATATTATATAAACCAGTGAAAATTAGTGAAAATGCTCAATCTCAAAAATTAGCTAAGCTTTTTAGAAATACTATAGAATACTGTGTAATGACTAAACCAATAAGTAGAGTTTCCTTACAGGCCAATATCTGATTTCTCTTCAAAATAAGAAAAAATGAATCAGAGAGGAAAACAAAACCTTAGTTTTAACTAATATATTATCTAGAACTTAGAACTTACTAATATGACTTATCATCCCAAAAGGGATGATAAACTGACACTTTTAAAGGAACTAATACACCTTTTGATCAGTGACACTTACCATGTACGAAGGTAAAGTTTTCAGTGTCCCCGGTTCCGGTCGGTGTATAAAAGGGCCTTCGATCACGCCTCGCTTAAGCATGTGCAGTAACAGTTTTGCATATAGGTTTCGATTCTTCCTGCCCATTATTCCTACACCTGTTCCTGAAGGCTCGCACAGTTTTCTAATCCACAGTGCACACCTCTGCCGTTCTAGAAACACATAAGAACTATCAGAGACTTGAGTTCTCAGTCAATAATCATTAAAGACCTATGCAAATATGCTTTTGTTTATAGCAAGGGTCAGCAAACAATCTGTAAACATTTTAGGCTCTGCAGGCCATATGATCTAAGGCAAAACAAAACTACTCAACTGTGCCACTGTAGCACGAAATCACCACACACTACATGTAAACAAATGGGCACAGCTGTTTTCTAATAAAACTTTATTGAAAAGGCAGCAGGCTGGATTTGGCCCAGAGGCTATGGTTTGCCAAGCCCTGGGCTAGAGTTTATCAGTTAATTAATTATCAGGCAAGACAAATGTAAAGAAATACTTTCTCAAAAATAAAATCTCTGGATTATTGTCAAATAAATATCTGAGATAAAAAAATTTGCTGTAAAAACATCTCTAAAATAATCTGAGTTGTGCTGAAAAATCTTTCTATAATTCTCATTATACAAACAAAGAGAGATAAAGTGCAGTCTTATTTAAGCATTTTAAACTTAACTTACAATTAAATCTCAAATGTTCTATTTATTAAAGTTGATAATTTTCAGGGATTTGTAGTTGATTTATTTAGGGTACCTTTTAACCTCTGTAACAATAACTGAGGGCTATTTTCATGTAATTTCATAAAATAATTATCCCTTTAAAAACTACCTAAAACACAGCACAGTTTAATCCACATATAATAACCTATTGACTTATCTTGCCATGACATAGAATTGTTTTTAGGTCTCATGAAAACTATTTTGACACTAATCTTTTCTCAGTCTAACTCAATTTGAGGATTATATATCTAACACAAATCATAAGCCTGCTTTAATCTCTTAGTTCCTAAAGGTCATTGTCATTTATTATTTTTCCTACAAAAATCGCTGGGGCTGGATTTACTACTTTGCTCGTACCAGTTATGAGAGCTAGCCTCTAAAGAACTTTTGTATTTTTAGCTTTGAAAATTACATAATCACAAAGCAAACTTCATGAAATAATGGGCATACTTTGTCAATGAGAAAATACAAACGTGAAAACTGATAAATTTAAATAAATTGTATTCAAACTAGGTATTTTCTATATGCCCAGCAGCAAACTGAAATCTATATAATTTTTGAATGGCTAGAATTCAGTACAACTTGATTAACAAAAAGGATTCATTCCTCTACTTAAAATGATGGGGAAAACCCGTTATCAAAAGTGGAATGAATCCAGCTACAAGATGTAAGTTGTTAAGAATGATCAGGTTTTTGCCTGGGGTGTGAGTTCCCAAGCACTCACTAAGAATTAATTAAACAAAAGAGGGCCAGGAACGTACAATGACAATGAGTCATGAACCAAAGATTGTAATTAATCCAAATCCATGTCCCTAAAAATTCATTTTAAAAGAAAGTGAAATATGAAGACAGTTTATCTGAAATACATTGATAATGTGAAATTTTAATAAAAATTTTTCCTAATCAGCATATCTAAAACAAAGAGAAAAAATATCAAAAGATGACTGACACAGTATAGAAATATCATTCGATACTAATTCAAAAAAAATCGTGAATGAACTACAGGATATGAAATAATTTTGAAAGAGGAAGAAAGGTTACTCAGCCTGACAGAGAAAGCGGGTAGGGGAAGAGGTTTGGTGGAAAGACCATGCCACGCCATGCTGCACTAGGAAAGGCTGCAGGCCTGGAGCAGTGGCTAACTCATACACCACACTCCCTTCTCCCAACGCAGCTCCCGGGGATAAATATGTAATATTGGCTTGGCTCATCATTTTGAATATAGCGTTCACTTGCCCACTCCAGGGAAACAGGAAACTTGAACATGGTACAGCCAGTTTTCTCGCCCCACTCCAAACCCTCCACTCAAAAGCTGCCAAGTCAGATTTACCTTGACAGTCAGTCTTCTGCCTAGTATGACTTGGTGAATCTTCAGTGACCCCCCAAACTCTTTCCAAGTGTTCCTCTATACCTTAAATTATTTGAAAATTCTTTGACTTGAGACAAAGACTCTCATTCCATAATTACAGACCAGAAATTGGAGACAAGATAGAAGCAAAAACTCATTCACACGTGATTGTATCCAGTCGACTGATAAGCATACAAGACCAATAGAGTCTTTGCCACTTTGACAAACAAAAGGGTCAGAGAGCAGGTGGACAGCAGGCTCCTGAAAGAGGAAACATTCCCATGGTAGGAGGAAAAAGACGCAGGAAGAAAGCTGTAGCTAACTTTAGAGATCCATGTGCTTTAAGCTCATGAAATATGAGAAGTGGTATCACAAGATCCTTCTGCGGTTTAGTAAGACATTATCGTTAAATTTCTATTTACCCTTGAACAGCTCAAAGTAAACAATCCTACTAATCAGCTTAAGATAAAAACCCGTACAAAAGGAATTCTGCTTTATTTCCACTTCCATGGTTCATTGGATTGATGATATAATATAAAGAAAAAAATTAATCTTAGAATCTAATTTTCAAACATAATCTTACCTGACCTATGGGGTAATTTTAAAACAAAGGGCTTCATATCTACCACAAAGTGATCGAACTCCGCATCCAGCTTCTCCCATTTTTCTTCTTCACTTCCCATTTCTATAATTCAGTCTGTAAAAGATTTAAAATTAAAGTATTAAGGATCCATATGCTGAAACTACAAGACTCTGATGAAAAAGATCAAAGAAAACTCATTAGCATTAAATATCAATTCTCCCCAAACTGATCCACAGATTTCATGCAATTCCGATCTAAACTCCAGCAGAACTCTGCAAGTGTACACAAGCTGATCCTAAAATTTATATTTTAGAAAGTTAAAGAGGCTAGAATAGCAAAACCAAAAAAGAACAAAGAACAAAGCTGGAAGACTCATATTACCCAACTTTAAGATGTACTATAAAGCTACCAATGAAATTGGTGAAAGCATAAGACACATAGACCAATGGAACAGACTGGGGAGTCCAGAAATTGACCAATGCAAATATGAACAACTGATTTTCAACAAAGGTACCATTCATGGCAAAATGACAGTTTTTACAACAAATTATGCTAAAACAACTGGGCATCCATATGCAGAAAGAAGTAAACAAACCTCAACCTAAACCCCGTATTATAAACAGAAATGAACTCAAAATAAATCACAGACCTAAGTATAAAATTTAAAACTATAAATTTATAAATTTATGACTCTTAGAAGAAAACATAGGAAACAGTATTTACGACCTTGGAAAAGGCAAAGATTTCTTAGATACAACACAAAAAGCACTACCCACAAGAAAAAATTGGTATATTAGACTTCACCAAAATTAAAAATTTTGGCTCTGCAAGGGACTCTGTTAAGGGACTGAAAAGCAACAGACTATGAAAATATATGTGAATCATATATCTCTTAAAGGACTTATGCCAGGAACATACTGTAAGAAAACAAGCAACCCAATAAAATAGTCAGCAAAAAAATTAGTCCCTTTACCAAAGATTGAGAGATGACAAATAAGCATATGAAAAGATGCTCAACATTGTTAGTCACTAGGGAAATGCGATTAAAATCATGATGAGATATCACTACACATCCAGTAGGACATCTAAAATAAAAAATGCAAACAATACCCAGTGCTGGTGAGAACACTAACAACAGGGACTCTCGTGCACTGCCATAGGAATATAAAACAGCGCGACCACTCTGGAAAACCGGTTGGCAGTTTCTTCCACAGTGAAACATACACCTATCATATAATCCAGAAATTCCATTCTTAAATATTTATCCAAATGAAACACAATCCATATTTACACAAAGACCTGACTGTAATGTTTATAGCAGCCTTTTTCTTCTGTAACCACCAAACACTGGAAACCACCCAAATGTCCCTCACCTGGGGGATGGACAAGCAAGCTGTGACATAAACACACAGTGAAACAGTACTCGGCAACAACAAAGAATGCACTGATACACACAGCGACGTGAGTAAACTTCAAACGTATTATGCGTAGTGAAAGAAGCCATTCTCAAATGGCTACATACTGTACACATCCATCTGTATGATATTCTAGAAAAGACAAAAAATCTGAGCATATAAAACAGATCAGTGGTTTACAGGGCTTAGCAGTGGTGGGAGATCTGCAATAAGAGGTGACATAAGGAAATTATTGGGGTGTTGGAACTATTCTGCATACTGTCTGTGGAAGAGCTTATAAGACCCTATTCTTTTTAAGTGTAAAAACGCAAACTGTTATCTCAAAAAAAGAGATTTTAACTCTATATAAACTAAATTTATTTAATTCTCCTCAAACAAAACTTAAAATATTGGTTCTTATATTCCTTCCTAATTAGCAAATATATATACTGAATATAAAAGGGGTAAATCACAAAAATCAGAAATGTAGGCTGACAAAATTCCTTAAATTCAAAATATATCCACACTCAACATGTTCTTTTAAGTTATGAAATAAATGTCTTGGTAGGGATGTGAACTACCTCTACATTTTGTTAAGTTCCCTCATTTGTCATTTATTCAATTTGCAAATTACATATTTGGGGAAAGCTCTGTTCTGCCCCATAAGCTATCGTGATCCATGGAACGCCCTCCCTCTGCTAAACCAGCTTCTAACATTTGGCACAGTATCCATTTTATTATCAGCAGCCTCTTCACAGAAAGTTCAACTTTGTCCCTGTCAGCAAGCCCCAGCTTTCAGGGGCTGACCTGACTTCCCTCACAGTGGAGAAGTGAACCAAGGTCTCGAGTCCTCTGTCAAGGACATGCATGTCCTCCCTGGAGTCTTTCCGTCTCTCCCCGAAATTGCCCAGGTAGGAAAACAGTCACTGAGATCACGCTGCCTTTCCAATGACTATCATTAACGGCAACCCCCAAATTCCCCTCTTATTAGGCTCCCACCATCTGACAATACCTCCTACTCCCCATTCTCATCACTGCCACCTCTCCAAAACTCTTCTATCTGATCACAGCCTCTTATCCTCTTAAACTCTCTCCTTATTCCACTCCATCTTCTCCTTACACTCAGCAAGACTCAAACCCTTGACACCCTCCTTCATTCCCTAAGTAAGGGTTTGCTGGCGAAAAATGGCACTGCTTCCCATCTTACCAGAAGCCTCAGGAGTTTTTTACTATTTCTGATTCCATAAAGCAGCTTTTAAATATTAACCAGATATCTTAAAGCCCCTTAAACCGCTCCAGCCTCCTTCACAATTTTGAAAATCTCACATCATGCTTCATGGGAAAGTAATGGATAACAACACCCCAAAATGCTATTCCCACTATCTCTCAACCTCTCAGAGAACACATCCTCACGTCCTTTGCTTCTGTATCAGAAGCATGATCTCCCCTTCTAATACCAGCATCTCTATCACCTATTAACTCTCTCCTTGCTGCATCAAACTTTCCATCCCCACTGACTCCTTCTCCTCCACTGTTGCCATTTTCTAAACTCCCATAAACCAATATATCAGCAATACTCGGAAATATCTCAAATCCTGCCTCCATCAGAGAAAGCCCTTCCGACCACTTATGTAAAGCCTACTTTACTTTTCCCTACTTTAGATGTAACTGATATTAGAGTAAGTTTCCCAAGTACAAAGCTAAGCGTATCACTCCCTACTTACAAACCTCTCTAGGCTGCTTACTGGACAGGATGCTATCTAAACCCAAAGTCAGGCCTTTAAGTGTCTCTGCATTTAGAGCCCATCTCTCACCCCTCCCTAGGAGCACATGCTTTGCCTAACTACACCAACCAGCCCATGACCACTTCACCACCAGGGAACTCCTTGTCATCCTTCAAACACTCGAAGCACTTATATGATTCCATATCCTTTTCACAGGCTGTTCCCTCTGTCTGGAGTCAGGTAAGTGCAGCTCATGTCCCTTCTGCGTAAACTCGCCCTGCTTATCCTTATGCATCGTTGCTACATTCTCAGTGTACACTGCTCATATCTGTGTAGCATGTATCTTGTGATTTTTTTTAACACATCTATATATTACTCACAGGCCTTCCACCATCTATGAGATGTTCCTGGAAGGCAGGGACCATAACTTACACATCTTACCAGGTGCCTAGCATACTGTGTGATAGGTATTTGAAGCTGAAGAATTGACTGGTAAATAAATGCTAATAAAAGAGATTCATGTCCCACTTTTACATTACTAGTTGTTGTTTTTTTTTTTAGGTGTTCTGAGCACCAAATAGGTCTTCTAGAATAGAAATATTACATGCCCTTAATTCTCTTTACTTAAACTGATCACCCTATTTTCTGCATCACATTTTCAAATTCAAGACTCAGTTAAGATAAATTTCACTCAAATGCTTTTTCCGATGAGTTAGTTGGCTTGGGTTGTTTGGTTGGTTTTGTTTTGCATTCCTATAATAACTAACTGCATTCCTCCAAAAGTACATCAGTTATGTACTTGGTAATAGAAAGCTATGATACCACTGCTGGATGTTAAATCATAAAGCTAAAAGGCAACTGTGCAAGTGGATGAGCAAACAAATGGAAACTCATAAACCCAGAATTACTCCCAGGCTTAAACAGTATCCTGCCTATGTACTCCAACATTGATCTGAGGGCACCCATAACTAGGGCTAAAGCAAAAAGATTCTTTATAATCACTCAATGAATCCTTTGACACAACAGAGGAAACTAAAATTCAAAGTCATGAAATTAAGCACAAAATTCAGATTAACATTTTGAAATCTCTAGATCTCAGATCCATTATATCTGACCACTTGGCAATTTGCCTATAAGTCAACAATTTCTTCAACTATCAAAAAAGTATTTTGAAAAGTAGAAAGGCAATCGGAATTACTATAGTAACATGCAATCCCGGAGTACACATTTTTTAAAAAACACAATAGTCTGTGTGATATTTGGTAAAAGCTAACAATCTACTTCTTTTCCTTTATTTTACTCTCCAATGAAATAATGAAATGCAAAAAAGCCCAAAAAATTAAGTTATCATTTCAAACCTTCAAAGAATTCTTGCTATGCAAATTACATCTTATAAATAAATTATATCTACTTAGTTCCATCTAATCAAAAATTGTATTGCTATTTATTAGAAATGCTGATTTCAGTTATTAGAACTGAAAAATAAGAAGATATATCTGTGACTTAGGCTTTAGGTACTTAGAGTGTGCCTACTAGTCACAAAAATTACTTCAAAAGCAAAATTTAAGTAAACTGGGTGATTCTTACTGTACATATATATATATATATATATATATAGAGAGAGAGAGAGAGAGAGAGAGAGCGCACGCACGCGCTATATATATATTATAGCTATATATATATAGCTATAATCTATATTTGGATCACGTCTTACATTTAACTTACTGGCACTGTCTTTTTTTAAACCTGTTTCTATGTGGATAGCTACAAAGTGGACTAAGACCTCAAGGTGCTTAGCTGCAATACGAGTCAGAAAAGCATAAGAAAGATAAATATTAAATAATTATTAAAAGGCCTTGGGGAAACAAGAAGCCACAACTGCTAACCAAAGAATACAGCTCACAAAAATCATGAGCCTTGACAAACGATAAACATATACCTGAAAGTGGCATGGAATCAATTTTGCTCAATGAAACCATATTTTAAATACATGGCGGGTCGTGAGAGAAAACTTGAAAAATGTACTTCATTACATCAAAAGGTTTTCCAAGTGCATGTTCACCTGGCTTACACACCTGGATGTGTGGACAGTTACCAGTGCAGTGAGTCTCCCCTGATTGCGCCAAAGGCATGCTATGTGCTCTGGAAACGTATCTCAGTCACCGCCATCGGAGACGGACACTATTTCGTGGCCCTTGAACAGAGGAGGAAGCTGAGGCTCCGCGGGGTAAGTCATTGACACAGTGTCCCACGCAAGGTGGCAGCCGGGACAGAACACTGCACAGATTACCCTGTGCTCCACTCTGCAGCACCACTATGAAAAGGCATGTGTCGTTTCATTTGCCTTTTTTTATTTTTACTCATCTTTAAATAGTAAGGGCAAATAAAAATAAAAGTTGTTCACATCGACTTAAGTTGTTCTCTGGAACATTTAGAAAGATAGATACACTCAGAAAAAACTCGGCAGCTCCCAGCAAGCCCTGATACCGGGACAGGGCCTCCCCAAGGCAAGTTACGAGAAGCGTGCCCACCAAGGAGCCAGCGCGCCGGTCCTGCCCTGACTCCCGCGTCGCTGACCCTGTCCTGACCGTGACGACTCCGGCGCGCCCGTGTCCAGAGGCGCTGGCCCTGCCAGAGGGGGCAGAAGCCACGCCCGGCTCGGGGCGGCGGCCTGCCAGGCCCTCTAGGCCGAGGCCGCTTCCTCTGCCTCGCCCCGGACCCCGATTTCCTCTCAGGAGCGGCGAACCCTCGGGTCCGCTCTCCGGACCCCGTCATGCCGACCGCCGAGCAAACATGACTCCGAACTTGGCCGGTCTGTGCCCGGGCCGGACGTCACTCTGCACGTGAGGTCACGGCGGTGCGCCCGGAGACCCCCGAACGCGGCGCGCGCCCCTCGGGCCTCGAGAACGGGCCCCGGGCCTGCGGGGCGCCGCCCCTCCCCGAACGAGCCGGGCCGGACCGGGCGACCGCCGCCCCACGCAAAGTTCCACCCGAGAACCCGGGGACAGAAGCGGGGGAGGGAGATGCGGAAAAAACAAGAACCTGGAGCCTCCGCCACCGCCGCCAAACGGTTTCAAATCCTTGCGGGGCGCCGCCGTCGCCGCCGCCCGGGAGGCCGGGGGCGGGGCTTCCGTGCTCGCATTCCCCGCCCCCGTCCCCGCCCCCTCCGCCCCGGCCAGCGCGTGGCGCCGTTACCACGGCGACGGGCCCGGCTCCGGCTGCCACCGCCCAGCGGGTTGGAGGAGGGACTTCAGCGCTCCCGTTTCCCCGCCCCTGCCAGCCCCGGCGTGCGCGCGGCCCCGTTGCCATAGCGACACATCTCTTTTTTTTTTTTTTCTTTTTTTTTTTTTCCTTTTTTCTCTTTTCTTTTTTTCTTTTTTTTCTCCCCGCATCCTACTCCCCGGCCCCGCAACCTCCAGGCTTTCCTTCAGGCTTATGGCTCTTAGGAGGGTCCCAGGCCGAGGCTTGCGGGATAACCAGACCTGCACCTGGACACTGCTGCTCTCGAGCATCCCGCGCGGAGAGTAGCTTGTGAACACTTTAGGGGTTATGGAGGAAGAACACTCAAAGAAAACGGGATTACTGGAGGGGATGTTCTCAGAAGGGTGTGGCCATTTTTTGGACAGACATCGAAGTTCAAGGTGTCTGAAAACATTAAGGACTGAACCGCCTAATGTCTTTCTCACACCCCAGACGCGAATGAGGTTGGGTAAAGATGGAAAAGGAGCATTACTTTTTTTTTTTTTTGCATTCAGAAAAGTATCTTAGGTCTGAAAAAACTCCCCGCAATTTTTGAAGATTCTGAAATTAAATAAAAATGCTTCCTGTTTACCAGTTTTGTGTAGAATAGCAAAATCTAGTGGAAAATGTAATTTTGCCGCTCCCAAAAAGTCTCAGTCACCTCAGGGCAGTCTCCGTGTCTGCATTGCTACGTTGCCGTGTTCTTTGGTCTTCTGTGATATTTCTGGGGAAACTATATATTTTTAAATATACAGGCAGAAACAATATTTACATTGCAAAAACACTCACCTAAATGAAATTCAGTTTTCCACTGTTTTTTATCTAATTTCACAACAGGATTCCTCCTGCAGTCTCTGCAATTCACTCAGTGTGATGCTAAATCTAACATAAGCGCAGCTTGAAGCATCTTTTCAATTTGCCATAAAGAAAATAAAAGATTCATTCGTTACCTAGTTACTTTCCAGCTTCCAGAGGGAAGTCATATTCTTTCCAAGGTACTTTTTCAAACCCATCTCACTGGAAGTAAAAACCAACAGTTCTTCATTATTTCAGTGACAAATCATGAAGACTAGGAGAAAGAAAAGGTGTAAAATGTTTTTAAGAAAGCTTAGTTTTTCAAAAGCATATTTGAACGTGTTTATAGCTAAAGAATGATCAGTAATTCACATCATTTGCACTGAGAATCAGGGATGCAAAACCCTTATGTGCAGTTGCAGGAATCTGATCTTTCAGTGAAGAGATTCAAAATAGATAACCCCATTGCTGAAAGAACATGAAATGAATTTGACAAATGATGTTTAAATGAACATGAACAGAGAAGTGGAAAATGAAAAAAAGAAGGATCAAAGGAAAAAATACAACAAAGTCAAGTTCATTTGAGAGAAAATAATTGCAGCAGAAAAAAATACAATTGAAAGTTATAAAGCAAAAAAAAAAACATTATGAAAGTAAATTTCTTAAAATATCTTCTCTAGGTGAAAGTAAAGAGATGAGACAATGTCCCTTTCTACTTTAAAGAACTAGAAGATCGACACTTTTCCATTACTATCTATATATCTATACATACATACATAAGTACATACATACATACATAAAAGTTGTTGAAACAAAAATATTAAGATATGCAAGTAGGTGTTTTGTTGTTATTTTTGTTACACATATTTAGCTACGATGCCAGCTTTGAGCCTGATCTTAGGACTCAAGCCTGTATGTCCTGTTTCAAGGAATGGTGGGTGCCCACTTAGAATGTCCTTACGTGAGAAACAAGAAGCCTCCTAGAAAGTAACTCATCCTAAGAGGTTACGAGGAGATCTGGTTCAATGACAGAATAGAAACATTGAAGGAAAGGTGATTCTACATAAAGCACAGTGATGACCATGGATTGACCCCCCGCCGAGGAGCTTCCTTTGAAAATTTTAAAAAGCTACAACTCTCCCCCATTACTCCACAGCCACCAACTGGTCACATGACCACAATGTGCATACAAATCAGAATTCCCAAATGTCTGAAGTCCATCCACAGAGCCTAAGTTAAGAAATCCCGCTCTATGAGTTTTATATCTGTTTAAATATTGAGAACAGAAGTCATAAGCAGCATCTGTAGCCATAATTTCCCAAGGCAGCAAAGTCAGTACAGACATCGTTGCCCTTAACACTAGGCTCCAGCAGCCTCTGGGGCAGGACGGGCATTAGTGAAAGGCGGCAGCAGCTGGGATGCCTTCATCAAGCATCAGAGGCAAGAAATGAGAATAATAACATCCTCTCAGCTACAAATGCTTGGAGAAAAGCAAATGATGTACAGTATATAATAATTTAGTAATATACAGAGCACACGTGAGACCCATGCTGGGGACCTCTAGCTATATTTAAGAAGTAACTGCTGAAATCAGAGTCCATTCAAAGACCTCAAGGGTAAAGCCAGATAAATACTGTTTTGTAACTGTTGCAATACAACCCCAAGCTTACGTGACCTGACAAATACAGTTTCACATCCATGTTTTATGGCCAAACGTTTAGACAACCAATTACTATGACTGCTACGTCTAGTTATTTTGTAATGAATAATAATTTGTCAGCTCAGTATACATTCATTGAACACCTAATATGTGTAGATATCTTAAGGGGATGTTCCCTCTACCAGTAAGGCTCTGACACCCTGATCTTCACTTCAGCTTAAATGTCACTTCCTTAGAGAGACCTTCACTAATTCTCAAAACACCCCTTATTCTTTTTCAAAGCTCCTTTTTATTTTCCTTCATTGTATTTATCAAAATTTGTAATCAAATGTTAACTAATATCAACTATCTTTTTTTCAATGTCTGTAAACTCCATAAGGACAGGGACCAGATTTGTTGGGTTCACCATTGCAGACCCAGCACTTTGCAGAATGTCTAGCATGTAAAAACAATCCACAAACGCTTATTGAATTAAAGTACAAATGCAGTTTGGTCTATTGTGCTTTTCTCTGCACTGTTGTGGGGAATATGGCCACCCCACAGCCCCCTGATTTGCAAATCTTCTATTCAAGAGACCTGGAAGACTGACTTTTCTGAACCCAAATTTCTTTCTACAAGACTGAATCTAATTGGTCTAATTTGATTATAAAGTCAGTTATGAAAATATATACTGGAAATATATACTGAGTGTTGTTTTATCTTATATTTTTAAAAGGTTTTAAGGTTTAAACTTTATTTACATTGAAAATGGTAGGTATCCTTTCAAAAACAAAAAACATTTTGTCTCAACTTTTAAAAATCATATGGCAATATAATTAATAATGATAGTATCAACATGACCCTAAAAAATAAATTCTTTTTTCTTTCCTGTGTGGAAAGCTCATTATGCTATATTTCTCATGTTGAAAGGGATCTGTTTATTTTCAAAATATAAACTGAAAATTAAGGATTCATCTAGATAATACTGAACAATGTGAATTCAATTATTCTCTATATAAAACATGGGAAAATGTGACCATTGACTAATTATTCAAATGTAATTTGAACGAGGCCTGTACTTTGTTATAAGTATTAAATCTGATGATCTCTATATTTTAAACTCCTGCTCTATAAAAGAATAGTAACTACAGCAGATCTACTTCCATTTTGTTTAAGCCACTGTTATTCCAGTTTTTTGTTTTACAAAGTCAAATGTAAATCTGTTACAGTAACTTCTCTTAACTTTACATTATATACATTTAAACTTGAATATTTCCTGAAAAGCATTCTTTGGATACTTTAATTACCATGAAGATCGATACCAAAAATATAAGTCTGTACTAATAAATACATAAAGTGAGTTACAAAATACTTTATAAACCATTAATCATTTTACATACTTGCCATACACACAGAGAAAGGAAAACAACTTGTAAGAATATGAATCAAATATGGACAATAATTGTCTAGGTGAAGGAATTAAAGATGGTTTAAGTCCTGTCAGTTTTACTTTCTAAATATCCTTGAATCTCTCCAAAAATAGCACTATTTTGGAAAACAATGACTTAGACACAAAATTATGAAATTCACTGTATTTTTCTCCTCCAAAACATTGTAGAGTTAAGGTTCGAACAGCTCCAATGTGACTTTACCCAGTAATTTGAAGGGTTGTGAACAATACACAAAAATGTAAGACAAGACACAAGAACAAATATTAGTGACTCTGAATCATTGGTGGGTTATCAGTCAATTATTTCTACTTACTATCAAAAATAATCAAGAGTCAACTATAAAGAGAAATGAAATTTTTTTTCCTAGTAAATTCTTGAATTGTGTTTTTTTCCTAGATTATAAAACCTTTAATGCTATTATATTATAGGGAAATTGAAAAACATCGAAAGGTTTAAAGAAGAAAATAAAAATTATGTGTAATCCTACCATTTTGGAATAACCACTATTAGCAATTGTACATATATATAATAATAAAAATATATTTTCTCAAGTCATATATATAATAAAATAATAATATATAATATATAAATATATATTTATTAATAACATAAGTATGCATTTATATATAATAAAATTATATATAAATCATCTTAATTTCTACTTATTAGTCTAGCACATGAATGCAACCTAATTTGTTTGATTATTCTCCTGTGATTGGATATTTAAGTTATTAGTAATTTTTGGCTCTTAAAAATAATGTTAAAATACTTTTAATATACGTATCTTGGTTGAAGTTTTAGCTATCTGCATAAAAGGTATTCTTATAGGCAAAAAAAAAAAAAAGGCTTTTGATCAGTACTGTCAAATTGCTTTCTAGAAGTGTTTTGTAAATTTGCAATTCCAGTTAACAATCCCTGAAAGAGGCTTTCTCACATCAACAGTTTTTCTAATCTATGCTAATTTATGTATGAAAATAGTACCTTTTTTTAATTTTCATTTTCCACTATTAGAAAAGTTGAAATATTTAAATATACTCCATGCCTTTTATTCTTCTACGAAGTATATCTTTAGCCCTTTGTCAATTTTCTGGAATTTGACATGATATACATATTTTCCACATTTTCATTTATTCTTTCAAAACTAGCAATGGCTCTGTACACAGTACTTATGCATAAGCTGATTTTCTAAATAATCGAATTTAAGTCTGAGGTTCACCATTTGCATTTTTAAGATACTCTTTGTCATTGGAATGAAATACATGAATGACTTAGCAATCTAAATGGAAAGCAATTTGCAATTTATAAATACCAAGAATGATCATTATTATGTAAACACATTAGAGATAATATCAGGATAATCCTGCAGCCAGTAAATCCCTTAAATTGGATAGGAAATGATTCTGAACTTCCTATTTACAGGTCACGAAAGTATGAACTATACCACATAATAGACGTAGTTAGTATAAAGAGAGTAGAAACTGAGAATTACGAGGCATTCTTTATTTTCTTCACTACTAAAAAATAAAATAAAGTAAGCGTGCCCTTAGCACAAGGGTTCTGGATTCCTTCCGTATGCCAGAACCAAGCCACATTCACCCTTCCATCCTTCTCTGTCCTGCCTTCTTGGGTAATCCATGCTCAAGGTTATTAACAGAGATAAACTGACTATTCTTCCTCTCTCCCCTTCTTCAATAATATACATATTGCTCTAGCCAATATCCATACAAACTAGTAACCACTTAAGGGGGCACTTCATAGCCTCACCTATACAAATCTCTCTCCACCAGCTTGTTTCATCACTCCTTCCTGGGTTGTAAAATTCCATCTTTAGAGTCCAGCTATTTTCAGGAAGCCACTGGGAAAATTCATAGTTTAACTAGCCGTCTAAGAATGGTAGAAAAGACATAGTTTTGACATTTGGACATCTGGTCCTGTCACTTTGTGACCCAGGGAAACCAAGTTATATAATTTCCCTGAGATTCGGTTTCTTTACCTTCCTGATGGCATGATCGGAAAGATAGTATGTATTAAGGAAGGTAAGGTATGTAGGCATTTTTACCCAGTGCTTGACACGAGGAAACTTCTGTATCAAGTCATCTTCTCATTCTCAACTGTCTTGTGAGTCATAGATGCCACTAGGAGGCAGCATTAGCACACAAAGACCTAGTCATGCCACACGTACACACATCCATCTCACATTCACACACACACGCACACATACACATGCTCACATGCACAGAGTATACACGAACAACATACACACATACACACATGAGGGATGAACACTCACACATATGCACAACTACACACACACACACATACACACACACACACACACATACACACATAGGCACACATCCCACGCGGTTTTCTTTTATTCCTTTTGTTTGTTTGTTTTTTAATCATTTTAATCTTTTATTTAGGAATTAAGGTGGGGAACGATTTTCAGGCTAGCCGGTAGAAAATTTCACAGGTGAATACCTATTTTTGAGTTTGGGGTCTCATTTCTCATTTCTGAGACCCCATCTATTGAAGGATTGGTCAATGTTTTACAAATGAGAGAAGTCATTTTCTGTACTATAAACCAATGCTTGCAGGACTATGTTATAGCACGGGCGCCTTTGTATTTAGAAGCCACCCTGACATAACCTAAGAGAAGAAAGCTGGGCATTGGGAAGGACATCCAGGAACCCACCTGTCTGGAAGAGGGCCTCACTGACCATATTGGCAGCTTTACAGGGATCACAGGGTCTGCAGGTGCTGGTTAAGTAGCAGTATAGAAGATGAAAATATGAAATTCAGCCACACTAACATATGAGATGATTACCAGCAACTGTGGTTACAGTTTCACTCTTTCTTCAGTGGGGGGGGGGGCTGCCTTTGGGAGGAGGAGGGTAGTGCTTACTGGACTGTCAGTCAGTGGGGAAAACACCACTTCCTGTAGCTAGGAAGGCATAGCCCAATTTTGATGACAAGCAACCTGGTGATCTAAGAAGACAACATTTAGAAAAGAGAGTCTAGTTATGAGATTAAATGGACCACATACTCATTAAACGGAGGAGCTGCAAATGCATAGTTTCTGCTGATGGGCTCCTCCTCATCCTCATTGCCTCTACAGATTGCAAAAATAGCAGATTTTTCTCTTTCTGTGAAAATATCGTTAAATTAGAGGACTCCGTAATATGGCTTAAGCTCTGAAGTCTACTCTGGTTGTTTTTCAGAGATCCAAGCCTATCCAGCAGCCAGATAGGTCTTCCAATAAACAAAATGGTGCCAAAAGCCACATTCAACAAACTCGCCATATTCCGGGCGCTTCTTTGTGGAATATGCTGGAGTGGGAGGAGGTAGAGATGTACTATAGGTTTAAAACAGGAGTACTGGGCTTCAGAGTTTTTAGCATTCTGAACGCCTGATATTTCCAAACACAGACCTAAAGCTATAGTAATCAAGACAGTGTAGTACTGACAAAACAACAACAACAACAAATCGATGGAATAAAGAATCCTGAAACATACTCCCCTAAATATAGTTGACTGATCTTTGATAAAGGAGCAAAGGCAATACAATGGAACAGAGATCGTCTTTTCAATAAATAGTGCTGGAATCACAGGACATCCAAAAAAAAAAAAATCTCAACAAAGACCTTACTCTCTTCACAAAAATTAACTTAAAATGGATCATAGACTGAAATGTAAAATGCACAACTATAAAACTCCTAGAAGATAACATAGGAGAAAATATAGGTGGCCTTGGGTATGGTGATGCCTTGTGAGATACAGTGCCAAAGACAAGATCCAGAGAAGAAACCATTGATAAGCTAAACTTCATTAAAATTAAAAGCTTCTATTCTGCAAAAGACAATGTCAAAAAGAATGAGAGGACTGGGAGAAAATGTTTGCAAAAGATGTGTCTGCTAAAGGATTGTTATTCAAAATATACAAAGAACTTCTAAAACTTCATAAGAAAATAAGCAACCAAATTTAAAATGAGCCAAAGATCTTAACAGACATCTCACTAAAGAAGATATACAAATGGCAAATAAGCATGTGATAATATGCCATCAGGGAAATTCAAATTAAAACAACAAAATACCACTACACATCCAAATCCATAATAATGACAATGAATCTGGCAAGGATGTGGAGCCACAAGAACGTTTATTCATGACTAGTGGGAATGCAAAATGGCACAGCCACTTTGGAAGATGGCTCAGCGATTTCTTACAACATTAAATATAGTCTGGGCAAAATGGGTAAAGAGTGGTCAAAAGATACAAGCCTCCAGTTATAACATACAGCATGGTGACTATAATTAATGATTCTGCATTGTGTATTTGAAAGTTGCTAAGAAAGTAGATCTGAAAAGTTTTCATTATAAGAAAAAAAAGTATAACTGCGTGGTGATAGATGTTGACTTATTGTGGTTTGTGGTGATCATTTTGCAATAGATGCATATCTCAAATCATTATGTTGTACACCTCGATTATATCTCAAAAAAAAAAAAAACAAATAGGCAAACAAACAAACCTACTCTTACCATATGATCCAGCAACAATTTTCCTTGGTATTTATCCAAAGGAGTTTAAAACTTATGTTCACTCAAAAACCTGCAAATGGATGTTTATAGCAGCTTTATTCATAATTGCCAAAATTTGGAAGCAACCAAGATGTGCTTCAGTAGGTAAAAGGATAATAAATAATTTGGTACATCCAGAAGATGGAATATTATTTATTCTGCACTAAGAAACGAACTAGCAAGCCATGAAATGACATGGAGGAAGCCTGAATATATATTACTAAGGAAAGAAGCCAATTTGAAAAGGCAGAATACTAGTAGCATGATGCCAATTCTGTGACATTCTGGAAAAGGCAAATCTATGGAAACAATAGAAAAATCAGTGTTTGTGGGGGTGGGGCAGATGAATAGGCAGAACGCAGAGGATTTTTAATATTATAATGGATATATGTCATTATACACTTGTCCAAATCCACTGAATGTACAACACCAAGAATTATACCATAAGGTATATTATGGAGTTTGGGTGATGATACGTCAATGTAGGTTTATCTTTGGTAAAAACAACAACAACAACAACAACAAAACGTGTGTGTGTGTGTGTGTGTGTGTGTGTGTGTGTGTGTGTGTGTGTGTACCACTGTGATGAGTGATGCTGATGAGGGAGTCTGGGCATGCCTGGGGGCAGGGAGTATATGTGAAATTTCTCTTTCTCTCAGTTTTGCTGTAAACCTAAAACTGCTCTTAAAAATAGCTTTACAAATGGTATGACAATTAAAAAAAATAAAAAATCTGTGTGCTTGTTTTATTTTGTTTTTGGTGTGTATGATTTATTTTTATGTTGTTTATATCCCTTCAGCATTAAGTTGTCCCAAACCCTTCTTGAAAGCATGCATGGCAAAACATACAGTGTGTTAAAATATTGAAAAGCTTTTACACCAGTTGGTAAATAGCTGTGGCCCAAGCACTCTGAGTGCCAATCACGAGGCTACTAGCTTTTGGCATAAGACTCCCCTCTCCCTCTTCCCCACAGTCAAACCACGAAAGGGTCATGCGTGGGACATCAGGAAGCTTCCAGCACTGACCCCACCAACTCCCAAATGCCAGTCCAGGACTGCAATCCATTCTGACTGATCCCGTGCCCTCCTGGTTACACCCCTAAGATAGGTCATAGCTAGTAAATACTTAAATTAAAAAAAAAAAATCCCCCATCAAGTATGTTCTTTCATTGGGTGTGAGCCGAGTTACACAGGACTTCAGAAATTCTGGATTTATATGTCTTAGATTATCCAAGAAGGAATGGTAATTGTGTAAGAAGAAGAAAGCCTAGTGTTAGCTTTTATAGGGGGCCCTTCAGAGATGGAGCAAAAGTCTTGGGGCTCAGGCTTGTATTAGGAAGGTCCCAGTAACCACCAACCAGATTCCAGAGGAAATCTTCCTTACTTACCTTCACTGCTCTACCTGTTCATTCTCTCACAAGTGAGCTGAGACATGCTGAGCAATTAAAAAAAGCTTTCCATATATTTTTAAATGTTGATACCATAGAATTATTTATGAAAGGCTTTGCAACAAAAGGAAGGACAATAGAGAAATATATTCTCTCCTTTTCTGGAGCAAACCCAGTGATTATGTATAGGGCACGGGGAGAGGCTATAAACCTTTACTGCTCTCTTTCCATTGCTAGAGCTGTGAGGTGGGCTGAGGAGGAGGAGGTCAGTTTTAAAATCAACACGTGACAAGTTAAAGAAAATAGTGCTTCTAAAACTTTTGTGTAAGAGGTGGAAATCCAGATGGATGGCTCTTATGTTCAGCAAAATCCTGAAATAGGGCTTTTTGGTTTAGGAAGGGGAGACACCACATTCTCTTCAAACCCAAGCCCCACTACTTAGAAAGAGAGGGTTAGAGGAGAGAGGGGAAAATGGATCTCAGAGTTACTCTATTGTAAGAAGATGGAGGGCAAGGGTACCTGGTACAGATACTGACAAGGTGATGCATTTGGTAGTAGCAGGACCAAAAAAAAAAAAAAAAAAAGGTCTTTTTCTATTTTTCCAGTGAAATAAGGAGCAGGGTCATCAGCTGAGAGTAAGGAGAGGGAAGGTCACTTGAGGAGGACTGAGAAGAAAGAGAAATAGCTTTCTTGCAGAGCAGGGGAGCGAACACACTAGATAAACATAAACATGATAACGATTGCCAGGCAGAGCTGAGGGCTTATGTATGCTTTGTGTTCACAAATTGAAAGTGGAACCTATTAGCGTGATGGTGTTTTTCTTTTTCTCCCCAGTAATATTCAGCTGCTATGGTACAGGCTTAGTTAGAGAAGGTGGATTTTTCCAGCATGTATTACAGAAGGAGAGAAGAGCAAGGGAATAGCATATACAAAAGGATCAACATTGTGATGGATCATGGAATTTTAGGAAGTAAAAAAAAAGATTTTTTAGGAAAGATTCTGTAAACCAAGCCTCAAGGGTTCAAATCCAGTTCTACTGACCTAGAATGTCATCTTTATTCCTTTATGTCCATATTTCTCAAATTGAGAATACAAAAAATTATCTGGGGACTTTGTCAAAAATGCAGATTTGGGGACCATCCTCAGAAATTCTGGAACTTAGAGTTTTTTCTTTGCCATAAGTAGCAGATCCTGATGGGGGGCTCTGTAGGCCATTCTACGAAAAATACCGCATTACAGTTTTTTAGTTGAAAACATTTAAGAGTAGAATGGGGGAGAAGAGAACTGGGTTGCTCAGATAACTGTTTACACTTTCTATTCCACAGCCATGAAAAGCCGATGTTCCAAATATTGGGGCTCTTAACCAGATATATTAATGAAAATTAAGCCACTGTGAGGAACAACACTGCAATAACTGAGGCAATATATTCAGTCATTTTATTTTTCCACTTCCATTAGGTTCCTCGGACAGAGATACAAATGTGATATTTAATTCTGAATATGAAAAACCAGCTTAGCATGGCTTTACATCTGATGCATCAGTTTTCCAGAAAGCCAAAGAACTGTGTTCTGTTTGGGAAGAAAAAGATAAACATTCTAAGAGAAACAGTTTCTTAAATTTGTTAAATAGCTAAATAAATCAAATACATTTTATAAATGTATAGAATACATTGAATTATGTGAATGAAACCACGGAGTGTGAGGTTTATGTGACACGAGAAAGCATCAGGGAAATGAAAAGGCACTCATTTCCAAGACAGAAAATAAAGGGTTCTATGTAACTCTGACAATCAAGATTAAAAAAAAAAAAAATCTGTATCGGCTCTTTATTTATTCCCAATGCACTAACAGAGCTGCATCTGTCTGAAGACTTTGAGGAAGAATAGCCTGAAGAAACACGTCAGCAAAGCTCTGTTCGGTTTGTTTGTTTTTTAATTACCCTCTTCTAATATTTTTTTCCCCACTGATATGTATTCAGCTTACGGTGCTTTGTCACTTTTGGTATTTAACATCGCACCAGGGCTGTGCTGTGTTTTGAACCATCACAATTTATTCAGTGCATTTCTAACTATTTACGATGATAATAATAACTACCCTGGGTTGAGCACTTACTCCACATCCTGCAGAATATGTCTAATAATCAAACCTATGAGGTGAGTATTATTTATAAGTTGTCATTCCCTCTCTCTCTATAGATGGCTACTTTACAGGCCACTTTCTTCTCTGCATCTGCTCCCAATTCTGTCCTCTGTAGCCTGCTGACGTGGGGCTGTCAGCATTCTCGAGCATGTCTAAACCTAGAGCCAACAGTAGCTTCAGCCTCTGCTGGGTCTTCCTTCATAGCGACAAAGATACCTAACCCCCAACCTGAAACTTAAAAGGGTGGCAGCTCTAAATGCTGGCCATTAAAAACTTCTTTATCTCACACAAACATAATTATCTTCCTTAAAATACTTGGCTCTAATGAATAGTGGGTAACTTTTCAAACTCTAGGAATTGCTGAAGGAAGGAAGAAAATGGTAGAACTTAAACCAATCACCACTGCCATGAGTTGCTTTGTAATTTGAGGTGCATTCTTTATCATTTAGGACCAAGAGGTGGTAAATATTATTAATATTCAATATTTCCTTTATTATTATTATTATTAATTATTATTATTCAAACATAACTTTCAATTATAGAAGATGGCATAATTCACTTGAATAGTCGTTAAAAAAAAACACCACCTTGAGTTTTAAGGAAAATAATTGAAAAGGAAAATGTTTATGCAAGTGGAGAAGCTCACTGCTTTGTCTTTCTAAACGTTCTGCCACCTCTCTTTTTTAAATATCCAGTGGCCAAATTGACGTGGCTTCTTCCATTTACGTAAAAAGGTACTGATTATGGTGAGGGGCGAATGGAAGTCGTAGCTAAAAGTTCCGGCATTGGACTGACTTACCCTTGAAGCATTTGGGGATTTCAAAGGTGCCATCTATGCACTGGGCATCCTCTGTGTAGCTACACTTCTTTTCCTTATTTTTGCAGAAAAAAGAAACTTTTTGACCATGCAGCATTCCATCCTTAAATTTTTCTTGGATCTTGACTCTCTCTCCTTCATATATCACAGTAGCCTTCTTAACAGATATTTTACAAGATGCTGAAAGAGACAATATTTGTAGTCAAGACTTAGTTCTGCTAACGTTTTTTAAAGAGAATAAAGTATTTGAGTCAGTAGATGAGTACACCTGAAATAAACTGCTCAAGACAAGATTTCAAGACTGAACATAGTCACACCAGTATCATTGCTCACAGCAGTTCTTTATCAATAGAACCATTAATCATGGATTCCAAGATGGCCTTTTCTTTCCCTACAGAAGCCACACACAAAGGTCAGAGCAGAAGCTTCAGCAAAAAAGAACTTCTACCGGATATTTGTATTGCCTATAAGCCTACACTGGCCCACTCAGAATCCATTTACTGAGCTGGTGCTCCTACCCACCAACTCACACATGTGTTTCTTTCTTTGAAAACTACCTTCAGCCATAAGGGAGCTACCTCTCCCAGGAGGTGACCAAATCGGCCCCCCATCCCCAGGGTCAGAGAAGGGAGCAACCTATAGCCAATGGCCGACTGACGATGGGATACGAAATGCAGGTCCCTTGCCTCTCAGTGGGATCAACTCTGGGGTAGAATTCATGGTCCAGAGCTCCCAGGGGGATGAAATTGAGGCTGGACTCTAAAAGAGCCCACATACTTATTCAAAACTTAGTTATATTAGCAGCATCAGCATCAACTGGGGACTTGGTAGAAATGCAAATTCTCAGGTCCTATTCAGATCTACTTACTCAGAAACTCATTCCACAATGCACAGTGACGTTCGAGAACCAGTGTCCTACTTTATCCTACCTGCCTCACTCTCTTTCTCCTGAGACTCTCACATAATAAATCACCTGCACTGAATCTGTCTCAGGCTCTGCTTCTAGGGGACCCCAACCTATGACACTAGTCATATGTCATTTTGCCTGCTATACCTAATTTCCTTTTCTGCTGATACTGTCCAGCCCACGGCAACCTGAGCAGAACTATAGTGCTAGGTTGTGGGATTTTTTTGCATGTAAATGACACTGACCAAACAAAGGATAGACATCTAACTCAAAAGGAACCAGTATTTCAGGGAAAGGATGCCAGCTAGTGATGAATCCTTTAGTTGACAGGTCCTAATATAGAGTTGAGCCAGGTTCAAGGTGAGTAAGTAGAGAAACAGGGAGATGAGAGAGACTACGTAGCCATGGAGATATGAAAAAGGTAGCAACTCTTCCTGACTTTCAACTCTTAAGTTTTAGGAGAAACAGCTGTGTTTCATTCCTTTTCCTCAATGTCCATCTGACTGCCTGTTGCCCATTCATAATAAGTCCTCATTTCCTTGAATGTGTGGTTGTTTTTTGCAACAATGAGAAGTCTCAACTAGAACAAAGCAGAAATGGATGCTCCTGGACTAAGAAGACTTAAAGGCAATTATAGAAAGTCTACCCAAACTTCCACCATATTATCAATACTTACAAAAATCTGTTTCTCTCATTCAGTTTAATCTCAAACAAGCTTGCTAAGCATGAAGCTTCCCCATGCACATGTGAGTCCTGAGCCTAAAGTGTTTCACATGCCACTAGCTGTGAAGCAAGTCTGAGCAGCAAGTGGGGAACGATTGGAACAAGAAAATGCCAACGAAAGGTGATCCTTTCATCCAGAGACATTTCATGACCTCGCCCATATTTCTTACCTTTACAACTTGGCTGTGCAGACCAGTTTCCATATCTGGTACATTCTACTTGTTCTGGGCCATCCAAGACAAATGTATCATGGCAACCAAACGTGGCTTTATCCTTGTAATAAAGTGCTTCTTTTGCAGGATAGTTCACGAATCCATTGTCTGGTCTTGATGGGAAAGGGCATTTTACTTCTAAAAAAGTTTATTCAAAAAGACATAGTATAAATAGCGGAATTTTCAATAGTTTTCAAAAATGGGAATTGCACTGTTGTAATTATTTTCTCTTATCCTCGCACTTACCCTTGCATTCCGGTAACTTGGTCCAATTGCCAGATGCTGTGCAGGTAACAGTATCGTTTCCGAACATGGCATAGTGTGGCAAACACTTAAACACGGCCGTGTTTCCATAAAGGGTTCTGTTCCCAGCCAATGACTTATAACCACTGAGCTCTGCAAACTTAGGTGTGGGAGGGAGAGGGCAGGTCATAGCTGGAAAAAGAAAAACACTATAATTTGTATGAAAATGGTGGAGTCTTTTAAATATATTCTTTCCAGAAAGAAAAAAAAAATCTGAAGATTAACTTGAGAAAATGCAAAATTTGATCAGTTTCCAGAGTAAAAGTCATCAATGGTAGAAGCCACATAAGAAAATACAATCTGAAAATCAAAGGTCTGAACCAGTCGAAAAACTAAAAAATTAAATAAATTTAAGTCTCACCCCTGCTAATTTTCCTTTTATAATAACACGATGGTTAGGTTTCCATAAAATTTTTTATCCAAATGCTACCCTGGAAGGTGTTTCTGGAAGTCAGAATTGGTGGAGGACATTGCTGAAGGATCATCCTGCAATTATTGCGAATGACTGCAATTTGGTGCCAAGTATTTGTGACATCTGTGTTCTGCTGCTAGTTCAGGTTTGTTTGTTCCTATCAAATACCTCCTCCTTTTGCAATCTGTATATATAGAGCTTATGCAAGGAGCTTTACACAGAGAAACGGTATAGATTGTCATCCCAGCCTGACTCACGAGGCATTTCAACAAGTCCAGAAAACGTTATACCAACATAATAGAAGTCAGTGCAGACCAGTCTGTGATTTAACTGGGATTGTCTGGAGCCTTGCACCTCAGAGTGTGATGCACAAACCAGCAGTATGAGCATTGCCTGGAGCCTGTTAGAAATGCAGAAGCTCAAACCGCACCCCGGAACCAAGAAGCAGACTCTGCATTTTAACAAGAAGCCCAGGTGATTCGCGTGTACATTGAAGAATGAGAAGCGCCCAGTCAGATTGAAGTGAAAGCAGTCTATCTGTTTGTAATTAAAAAGAAAAAATAACTTTACAAAATAGATACGAACCTGCTTAAAAAGGGAAACTATTTATAGGACCCATGGCGATTCCTACTGCTGAGTAAAAAACTCTACTTAATTTATCCCCCCAATTTTTTTTTGCAATTTAGGTTTTTTTAAACTATTGTTTATTTTAAACCACTTTACTTTTCTATTTGCTTTTGCTGAGACACACCTCACTGAAATGTTAAAAATTCGTAACTATTATTGTAATGCTGGGGTCTCCTGGTCAAAGATTAGATTTGCATATATCACAAGTTAGGTAATGTAAAGATGCCCCTCCCTATATAAGTAAACTCCAGAGCTTACCCTGGCGGTTCAGCTGAGTATCCCCTAAATAAATTATCAGTGACTTTTGGAGGAAACTCAATCAGCTTTTAGGATGCAGACAAGCAAGCTTACCGTGAAGGCGACCTTGCTTATTTCTCTTAGCACTACTAAGGCAGAGCTAAGTCTCCCTTAGCTTCGTAGCCTCACAGCTGAGAACAGGAGGTGGCACATAGTAGGCCTTCAGTACATGTTTATGAGATACATATGCATGAATGAATGAATAAATGAGGTTCCAGAGTGGAAAGAAGGTGTCCAAAAGTTCTTCTAGTCAACTAGTGGCAGCCCTGGTAGACCAATGCCACACATGTCCAAGCCCCTGCCCAAACATCGTGGGAGTGTTAGAATGAATAAACCCTGAAACCACTGACTCCATCAGGTGGAAGATATAAAATGTGTTCATGAGCAGCATGCTTCCCTTCTGTCATTCCAAAGTGATTGTTCCATCCTCCAGAGTAAGATGCTATCAGAACGAACACTCCCCCACAAAGGCAACCAACCATCTATCTCACGGAGCTGAGACTGAAGCATTCATTTCTGGGACATGGAATTTACAGTGCTAAAACCAGGCTACAACCAACCGGTCACCTTCCCCATCACTGTGACCCACAGACTCACGGGAACAGACAGGAAGGTCTGGACTCCATTTTCCTTCCTCAGTGCACTTAGCAGAATTAGTTCCATTCAGATAAAACCTGCAAGGGGAAAATATGATCCATCAAGCAAGAAAATAATCCATCGAGAGCATCTTCTCCCTGGTGCATTGCTTCGGATTCATACTATTGACTTCTTTCCCGTTTTGTAATGTTGTTTTCCCGAGGAGCCTAACACTCATCTAAGGCTCATCAAGCCTGCCAACCTAATGCTCCAGGTGAATGGCTGAAGAATCAGGCAGGGCAGGGAGGGTTCCATGGGTGGTGGGTGTAGAAGCCAAACCCCCAAATCCCTCATTTCTAACCAGCTAGCTAAATTAACTGCTTCTTATATAATAAAGCAAAGAACCACTTTCTTTTCTGGATCACAAAAGTGAATCAAACCGAGTGATCTCTACTATTCATTTTCTGAGAGCCTAGTGACACAGATGTGTAAAAAACAAAAATGCAGCCTATTATTGGGGTGCTCACTTTGTAATTATATAAATGCCTGATCGCTATGTTGTACACCTGAAACTAAGATAATGCTCTATGTCGACTGTAATTGAAAAAAAGATTTCAGATTTGAAAACAAAGAAACAAAAAAATAGGCAGTCTTATTTCCATGGAAAATGGAACATTCCATCCTTGAAACCAATTTTTTCAATATTGTTTGTCATCAGAACCATCAGCAAATTACTGTTTCAGATGAAAGAACTGCATTTCTTTTTCACACATCGTATTTCTTAATCTCTAATCCCAAACAAGAATCCTCAATAAAATTTTACCCTAATCTACAGCCAACATGCTATTACAATGTCGCTGGTGGCATCTTTTTCTGATAAGGCAGATGAGCTATATTATCGACTATTAAGTTCTTTCCTTCTGGGGATGTTGTGCTGCCTTAGGTGATTTAAGAGAACTCTGTCTTACATTATCATACTCCCAACCCTCTCCATAAAATCCTCTTCTAGGGAATACCAGGTCAGTCTATCAAATTAGCCTCATAACTAAAGCCCAAACCTAATTCCTAAAGTATTTTAACCCTTGAGCCAAGATTTGGCCCAGAGATTATAAGGAATCATCACCCATTTTCAATCACTTCAATGTACATCCTCAGATAAATAACTAATCAGGAGCAGAAAAAATAGATATATTTCACTAGTTGTCATAAGCTCTACCCCACCCCCTCATCACCATTGCACATTCATATTCAGTGATTTGTATTCAGTGAGTCCAGTGTAAAGGCTAGATATAAAATATGGACCAGTCGTGATGTTTAGCTTGAGGGCACAGCTACTCAGTCACCCATCCTTACCCAGCATTACATGAAAAACTGATCGTGTTGGGGTATTCAAAACTCGTATAGCGTACAGCTCCGTTTTCTAAGATTCCAGCAAAAGGACATATTCTGGCTGTGATTTAAAGATAAAAAGGTAAATATTTATTTATAGAATTTTTTATTAAAATAAAACATATATAAACTCATTTCTATCTTTTGATCTGATAACTTTATTGGTAATCATCATGAGAAAATAACTCAAGTCAAATGATATGTGCACTAAGGTGTTGATTACACTGTTACCTGTAAGAATAAGAATGGAACAGTCTAAATGTTCACTATCAGGGCATTATTTTAATTAATGATGGTAAGTCAACAGTTGAACTATAATGCAGCCAATAAAATATTGATTATGAAAACCATAGAGACATAGTCAACATTTCTGATATGCTGATGAAAATAGAAAAAATGCAAAATGGTATCTGTTCTGTGCAATAATGAAAATATATATGCATGGAAAATAACTGGAAAAATAAAACAGTGTTCTAGAGTTATGGCTGATTAAAAGAAAAAATTCTCTAATAATATTATAGTGGTTTTTCATTAAAAATTATGTGTGGTCAATTTTAATCAAAAAGTATTTTAAAATCACTTGTATGAACATATGCAATTTTTGCAATGGTTGTCTCCAAATGACCAAAATAACTGGAGCCCAGATAGGTCCATATAGTTATTTTTAGTGCTTAACTTCTACATAAAATTGCTAGACACAAAAAGTATGCCAGCATGATATCACAGCACTATGTGAATGAATAAAAGCAACCATCTACTATCATCTCACACCTGTTAGAATGGCTGTTATCAACAAGACAAGTAACAGCAAGTGTTGGAGAAGATGTAAGGGAAACGGAACCCTCACACACTACTGGTGGGAATAAATAGGTACAGACACTATGGAAAACAGTATGGGGCTTCCTCAAAAAAATTAAGAATAGAGTTACCATATGACACAGCAATCCCTCTTCTGGGTATCTACCCCCAACATTTGAAAATGTTTGTTCATAAAGAGATATGTACCTCTATGTTCATTGCAGCATTATTCATAGTGGCCAAACCATGGAAATAACCAAAGAGTCCTACTATAGATGATTGGATAAAGATGTACTACATATATACAAAGGAATATTACTCAGTCATAAGAAAAGATGAAATACTACCTTTTGTGACAACATGAATGGATCTTGAGATTATTATGCTAAGTGAAATAAGTCAGATGAAAAAAGTTGAGAACCATATGATTTCACTCATATATGAAATATAATACTGAAAGCAATAAACCAACAAGACAAATAAAAACTCAGACACAGACAAGAGTTTAGTGTTTACCAGAGGGAAAAAAGCAGGTAGGAGGAGGCAGAGGGGATCAAAATTATGGTGAAGGAAAGAGATTTGACTTTGGTAGTAAACACACAATGCAATATAAAGATGATGTATTATACATGTATACATGAAACCTACAAAATTTTATTAACCAATGTCATCCCAATAAACTTAACTAAAATATCAACCATCTACTATAAATCAGTAGAGATCTATATGTATATAATCTGTATTATGTTATTAATTTAATATATATTGTATATTTTATTATAAATATAATGTAATATAGACATAATTTAAACAAAATTTATTGCCTTTTCAGTAACTATTCAACCTGCTCTCATTTTGAAGCAAAGTCTAAAAATATGATGATTCCTTGTGTTTTGAATTTTCATGCATCTGCTTAAATTTCAGAGTATGTGCACTTCTCTTTTCAATTCTATAGTGTTGTCACCTCCCTTTACTGTACCAGGTCTCTTCCTCACATCTCCCCTATTTCCAGGCCAAGCTCATCTCCTCCTCTTTAAATAACACCTACTGCCCTCCGTCTCCTCCTCCATGGAGAAGCCCCCACACTCTCTCATTTCTTTGCAGCCCTCCACTCTGCAGCTTGCTGGCCCACTGCATTCTGGGTTATCCCCCCAAAAATATCCAGAATCCAAATGAGGGGGGAGAATGTGCGAGAGGGTGCTGGTGCTGACTTACGTCTACATCTCAGTGTGTTAATGGGCCAAAGTCCTGTGAAAGGGCAGGTAAACCGTCTCATGCCTCCATGGGACACATAGCCCGGCTGGCAGGTGTATACTATCTGGTCCCCTGGCTCATAGGATGTTTTCAAGGGAGAAACGATGGCAAATGGTAAATCATCTGGCTTGGGACAGGCTGAAATAAAGCACAAAGCAGTTGGTTAAGACACCTATGTTTGCATTTTTAAGTTCAGCTAGTACAGAAATGAAAACTATTTAAGGCTGCCAATAATAACTATAACAAGTCCTATGCCCAATACTTCATATGTGCCATATCTCTACTATGCTCTTCAACAACCCACCAAAGAGTACTATCATTATCCCCATTTTACAGGTGAGTACACTGAAGCTTACAGTGGTTATCTCATAGAGAAGCTTTAAACACGGCAGTATTAAAGAATAAGTATCGATCCAGTCTCTCTAGCATCCACCCTAAATAGAATTTACGTTGTTATTAGCAATCCCTTGCCTATACTAGGGTGTTGGATATATTCATTATTTTTTGCAAAAGCAAAGAGTACTTACTCCGTCCTGCAATAGCCACATGGTAGAAAAAACTGGAGAATAAGATGAGCAGCGGAGAAATCATTGTGGATGGTTCTCACCGGCACCACCAAAGTGGCTTTCCCCTACCAAAAAGAGAGATGCGGATATAAAAGTGCTTAAATATTAACTATTTTTGTGTGTGTACTTTCATCTCTGTAAATAGAAGATAAAGTATCGTGGTTTGAAAGGAACTCTGAGGCCTATGTTCTTTAATCATTTACTTTTCACTTCTGAGGGTCTCTTGTGAAATCTTTGGTAGATGGTTTCTGTCTTCATGGCATGTGTGTTAAAGGCACAAAACAGTTGATTACTGCCTCTGAGAGAATGCTGGTGATTCCCGGATTACTGGGTCTCCAGTCCAGACCTCTCATTCTCCATCCTGTATTTTGTGTATGTAGTTTGGAGATGTGGATCTCCAAAACACTGAGGTGCCTGCTCCACCTGCTGCTTTGGCATATAAACTTAGAACCATCTCTTTCCAAGTGCCAGTATCCACCCTTCTAAAATGGTATTACAGTTTCCTGATGTCTGATTCTAAAGAACAACTTCATGGAGGCATCTAAAACAAAAATGCCTAAAAACTGAGTGCCTCATCTTCTTTCACATAATGATTATTTCTTCTGGATTCTTCCTTTACCCGCAGCTAGTTCACAAGAACCTTCCTCGTAGCTCTGGTTATAATCTTAGAGCTATCCTTGAATCCTCAATCTGCTCACATCAAATCAACACAAAGCCCTGCTCATCTACCCTTAGTACTTCTTAGCTCTGTCAAAACAGATTTCTAGATCTGTTTTAGGGATTTGAAAGTTGACTGGGACTCAAAGAAGAAAAGCAGCTGAACAGAAGAAGAGAGGGGCCCAGGCTGATGATATTGCTTGGGAAGGTGGAAAGGGAACCATCCATGATTCCACAGTTCTCCCATATATTCAAATGGATGATGGCCAGACAATATATAAAAAATAAACTCTGGACCATGACCTCTGTAGCAATCAATCCAGGAAGACAAATCACAACCTCTGTAGCAATCAGCCCAACTTAGGACCAACCAGAAAAAGCCACACATGTTCTTCTAACCAATCACATAGCATGCCAGGCTTCTACTTAGTCCACCTTCATCTTCCTGACACCAATGAGCGCCAACCAGGGCATACTTGAAACTCTCCTCTTTTGTCTACGGTCACAATTTTCCACCTCCTCTACCTGACTTTGACTCTCCCCCAAACACAAATGATGATGGGCGACTCCCAGCTATAGAAATCTTTGAGCAAACAGACTTTGCTTGTTCTCTTTGGGGTGGTCTTGGTTTATAGCCATAGGTCTAAAGTTCCTTGAGATGGCATCAGTTTAGAAATGTTCTTGTCAAACAGTGATTCTTAAACTATGCTTCTAAAGAACATGGTGTTCCATGATAAGAAAAGTGTACTGTTGCTAATATGAAATAATGGTGGTCCTTCCCCGTCTGTAATTCAGTTATGATCTTCACACACACACTCCACCTTCTCCTTCTAAGGGAAAGGATTCTTGTTTGCTAGATTACTCCCAGGCTCGGCTTTCCCATGGAGAAGACAGATACTAATGAAGAGAGGCCAAGTTGTTCTGTATAAAAAAAGCTCGGCGGTCAATGGAGAAAGACAGAGAGAAACCAGACACATTGAGAAGTTTGAAACTGAGAACATTTGTGGCAGCTGTTGCGAAGAGCGTAAGAGACATCAAGCAATGGGGAGAGGGATTCTTAATGATATTTGCTGAAGGATGTACTCCCTCTCACGAGGGAACTTTCTGGAGGGGTGGAAATGTTCTATGTTTTATTTCAGGTAGTTGTTACTTGGGTACATACAATTGTCAAAGCTCATCTAAAACTAAATGTTTGAGATCTGTGCATTTTATTATATGTTAATTATACCTCATTGCCACCAGTTCCAATTTACCGGCTACTAAACTCTGGAAATCGTTGCAAAGACAAAGTAACAGGGAAATGAAGAGACAACTAAATCAAACGTAGCTTGACAGCTTTGTGTTAGATTGTTTTGGGTTAGTGAAATTTCCCTTTGTATAATTAAATACAAAGATAATCGATGGTAAAGCACACAATTAATAAATTATAATTATTATGAGTCCTGAATGCTTTGCCCCTTGTACATGTCTGAGAATTATAATGTGTTCCCAGAACTCTTGTAAAAACACACATAGGTTTAGTGAAAAGCCTTTATGATGAGCCTTAAGATGAGATGCAGCCATTCACCTTATTGTTTTGTGTAACTTTGGCACAACGTGGTTGACCTGGGGCCCATCTATCTTCCCCTCCATATAGCTCAGTTCACACTCCAATAATTCATGATAACAACCAAGGAGCTGGCTGATCATCAACATTCAATGACACATTTTAAAGATGCATTTAAACTTACCATTGAAGTTGAATTTGGCAGAGCAAATGGAAAAATCATTACGAAAAATATCCAAGGAATTTTGGCAAATCAAAAGGATGTTTTGTATTGTGGGGTTTAGACTCACCACTAAAGATTAGCCAACTCTTGGATTTAACATTGCACATAATATATTATGTTTTGTGACTCGTGAATTGGAAAATATAGATGTATAGATACTTAAGTTATAAGAATACATGACAATATTTGTTTCATATGAAACAAAGGACCTTATACTTAAAACTTTTAATGACTTTATATCCTTTCCTACTTTAATTTGTAAATTAAACTGTAGAGACCTAGACACAGAGTCCAAGGTTTTGTATTCCTGAAATCACATTGCATCACATGTCCAAAAACTTTATTTGCTTCACAAGCAGAGACTTTAACCACAACATTAAACATTTAGCAACAGTTCGAATCTTTTTAAATTCAGTGTTGTCTTTTTCTGGGTTGGGATTCTAGCCAATATCCACCAACAAGCTCCCTGTGGAAAGATGCAAGTTCTTTTGCTCAATGAGAACAAAATCTATCAGAAACTATGGACACATTTACCGAGATAATGAGGGAACATGTCACAAGGCTTAGTGGGCATGATACGATGTGTCTAGAAATGTATAGTCAGGCTAAGCACTGACACATTTTTGTGTGAATTCTAGGGTCCCATCCATGTAAATAGCTTCTGCCTTGAAGAAACTCGTATCTCTGTGTACTGAAATTTCTATTTATTTAGAAGAGTTAATCTTCACTTCACATTAGAATCTCATAGACTGTTTCTTAAAAAAATAGAAAAATTGAAGCAGTATTTCTGGGGGTAAGGCCCAGGCAATTATGATTGCAGTGAGGGCTAAGACTCACTGATTCAGCATGTCAATATCTACCTAAGTCAAGTTCAACTGATAGGGTTCCACCACATACATTTCCTCTCTTGCCAAAGTGAGACGACTCTATATCGCACAACTCCTTGATCGTCTGTGAATTACCTCCTGGGTTCCACGAATTCATTCATTCTTTTACAAGTGTTGACCAAGCCCTTGCTGAGCTGTAGCTTTGTGGTTGATATTAGAATTTCACAAGTAAACAAGACTTGCCTGTTATCTGTAAGGAGCTTACAGTTTACTAAGACTGAGATCCAACGCTCCAAATGAAAAGACAGAAGCAAGTGTAAGGTGCTCATTCTTCTCAGAAGCCTCTGCAGGAACTTCACAGAGGGCATTTCATTTGGACTGTGTCTCAGAGAACTTTGAGTTTAACAGTTCAGAGGGAGGGAGGTGGGGGTGGGAGGTGATGGTAGGAACAAAGATATTCCAGATAGTTGTCAAAGCAAAGGAACCATAAAACAGCCTGATGTATTCCCAACAGCTGCAAACAGTTGCATGTGGCTGGGACAGACTATATCAGGTGAGAAATAGTGGGAAATAAGGCCAAAGAGGAGGTAAGATTGGGATGACAAAGATCCTTTTGTGACATGTTTAGGAGTTTGAAGGCAACGAAAGGAAGGAACAAAATCAGGCTTGTGCTTTGGAAAGAGATGAACAGCAGTGTGGAAGATAGATCGGGGCTGAGAGGGTAGTGTGTGTGTGTGTGGGAGGGGAGAAGTGGAGTAAAAATAAGAAAAACTTCAGTACATCCCAAACTAAACTCCCCTTCCATCCTCACGTTGTAAAGCAGCCCGGCGTTCTGTGGTGTCAGTTATGCAATGAGCAGGACACGATGGGCCACAATGCATCGGAACAGGTGCTGCTCTCCTGAACTGTGCATTGGAGGGAAAGATTTTATTTCCACAGTCATGAATAAAAGATGCCAGAAAAGTGGAGTCTGAGCAAAGGGCTAATAATCTAACTCAGAGGGGATTTTGCTGGGCAGATGGACCAAATGAGATATCCAGGTTCTAGGCTGGGTTTGGAGAAAAGTGCCGTAGGCATGATACAGAATCTATGGAGATAGATGTGAACCACATAGAAAAAGGCAGCATAGTATCTGGTTCTCCAGAGGATGACTCCACCAGGGGAAGAGGACAGGCCCGCCACCATGCAGGGAGTGTAGCGTCTGGGTGAAGGACAGAGGTTTTAATCACGGTACACCTGACTTTGAGTCCTGACTGCCTCTTACTACATAAGCTGTGGCATCTGGAACAAGTAACATTCTCTGGTCAAGTTTTCCACTCTAAAACGGACGTGAAAATCAACCTATTTCAAATGCTCATTGTCAGGATTAATGCATGCAGAGTAGCAGCAAAGTGCCTGGCTCGTACAGAGTACCTGACGAAATTTAGCTCTTATTAACAGTCTTACAATTAGTATCAGTGACTCAGATTCCTTACACCAAAGTACTGGAAATTTCTACGCAAAAGCATACCGTAATAGATTTCAATGAGATTCGGTGACTTAGTGCTCAGGACTAGAAAACGCAAAACAAGAAAAGACAAAGAGAAAGAGTTACCTTCCCTACACCACTACAGAATGGTGGTTGTGGTTTCTAGGTGATAGAATATGGGTATTTTACTTTTTCCCTTTTTTTAAAAATATAACATATTTCTGTTTTATTCGGTTTGCTGATTTTTAAAATCTCGTCAGTAGAGAAGACAGAAAATCTATTTCCTCATTTCCTTTATGGAAATCTTATATTTTTGTGTTTGTATGGAAATCTACAAACACAAAGTATGGCATGTAATTCACACATGTAAAACGAGCCTTCTCTGCAGCTGCTTACCTGGCCTTAGTACTCACGGGCAACACAATCTTAGGACTCCCCTGCTCCGGGAATTCATTTTTGTGTACATAACACTATAGATGTTTTCCCCTAAGACTCATCATGTCACCTAAGTAACATCTATTGATCACCAGAAACCACAGCGAATTCCTCTAAGTCAGCCCCTCAGCTGGCTCCACCTCCCCAGCCCTCTGTCTAGTCCTGGTGTGTGGATCAGGTGTCAGATCCCAACCCTCTCCCTCTCCTTGCTTCATGTGAAATCCCAAGTTAGGTCAAGTTCAGGCAAAAAGGTCACGATGCTTTGGGACACAAAGATGAGAACACTGGGAAATTTACACAGGTGTCATATACTATTTAGAAAATGATGGTTTTAAAAAAAATCCACAGATAAGACAGTATGACCACATCACGAGATGCTAAAAGGGAATGAGGCTTAACAGATGACGGCCTGAGAATAAAATGCTGAAAATATGCTCGCTAATGACCTGATGCAGAAGAAAATGAGGAGGCAGCCAGAGAAACGAATGTGACTCCCCAAGAGCTCAGATATAAAAAGATGATGCTGAGGAAGGGAAAGGATGGGAGAAGGGGAAGGTTACACGGAATGAATTCAAATGCAGCATAAACCCAGTTTGCAAAATGTCAGGAACTCAGCTAACTAAACAAATTCCAGGATGAGATGAAGGTTTTTAAAGATGTAAAGACAACAAAGAGTGGGGTCAGAGTAGGAAGGGGAAGAAGAGGAATTCTATGTCATCAGGAAGATGGTGGGTGCATACACATGGGAATTACATGCTTATTCTACTCATTATAAAAGCAATATTTCATTCTAATCAATCTGGAAAAAATATGAAACATTAAAAAATCCTATACCAACACCACACAGAGTTCCACTTTTTTGGCATTTTTACATATCAAAATCAAAATCGGGATCATATTCAGTATACTATTTTGTTTTTTATTTTCATATTATAAGCACTTTTGCAGATTGTGACCTATTTTTTAAAGGCATGCTTTTAAATCTATATTTTAACCATCTCCTTACTTTTAAACATTGAAGAAGTATCTTTCACCATTAGGGATAATGTGCAGTTAATATCTTTTAGAAAATCTTTGAATAAATTATTCCATTAAGAGTTTATTTCCAGATGTGGAATTACTTGGACAAAGGGCAAAACATTTTTAAAGCTCCTGATACATATTGCTAAGCCACCATCAAGAAAGGTTATCCAATTTACATTCCCACTATAAAATCTTTGAAAGTTCTAAACATAATGTAATGTTTAAAAAAAGGGACAGAGCTCAATTATGTAAATTTCAGTCTTCTTCTGTCTTATCTAGCAAAGAAAATTACGTTCACATTGAAAAAGGTAAAATGGACATCACAAAGACAGAATTGAACCTCCTCTAGAAAATAATGTAAGAAACTAGCTGTCCAAAATGTATTTTAGGGCTATAAATCCGGGAAAATACACCCCGAGTTACAAGAACTTATAATTCTCACCTCAACATCACTGCCATCAATCTTTACAATATAGGATCGTAAGAAAGACAATCTAATAATATGAACATATTGTTTAAAAAAATATGTAAAACATTGTGATATTGTAAATAATACTACAGAAAATGTTGGAAGTTAATGGGCCAAAATATTAAAAATATTTCAGTTTGAAGATTCTTTTTCTTTCTGTTTTTTTTTTTAATTTCCAAATTGTATGTAACATGTTCGTATCACTTTACGGTGGGAGAAAAATGAATTTGTAAAATGATAAGCAAAAGATATGCCTGAAGACAGGAGAAAAGCAGCAGATTATGAATACCAAGCATCAGTTAAGTTTAACAGAAAGCCTCAGCCAAAAGTAAGACTTGTTAAACAGGATGGTTTATGTGCACTTGGATCAAGGTGAGACCATCATTAGAAAACAATACAGGCTCTCTTTAAACAGGTGAGAACAAATCGTGTCCAATTCTGCCTTTGACAGAGTTATTAGATTAGAAGATACATGTGTTTCCATTTTAGCCAAGCATTTAATGACTTATCTTTTGATGGCATCCTTGGGAATAGGAGATGCTGAAATGTAGATTGGACTACAGTTCTATGAGCTGATTTAGTAGCTGCTTGTACAATCTGAATGCAAAAAGTTCTGCTCAGTAGCTATAACGTGCAACAAACGAATCCCACAGGGTTTCATTAGCTCTAATAGGTCTAAATTATATCAAAGTAAAGGAGAGCTTGGAGAATAATTCACTATTTTTAAGAGAGTAAAAGACATATACGTCTCCCTTGAAAATGACTTATTGTTCTTTTTTAAAAAATTGAATCTTTACATTTGAAGTGAGTATGGATACCCAACAATATTGAGTTATACAGACCCTTCAAGAAGATCATGGATTTTAGGAAACATTCTTAAAGCATCTCATTATATGAACACACACAAATACATCAAGGACCTTTATAGACAACTTCCCTTGTTTCCTAGAACAAAATAAATCCAACTGATTATTTAGGAAGCCAATGCTATTTATGACTTTCTCTTTGTTTTTTACATGTCCTTATATTAGTTTTCTTCAGTATAGCATGCCCCCCTTCATTTACCCTGCTCCAATAATCTCTATTTCTCTACCAAGCTACTTGCAGTATGTATATAATATACTCCTCTATTCACTCAGTCCATTATTTTAAAAGCTGATAATTTAGAAAAACTTCCAAGAAGAAAGCTATAGAATTATGTCTCCAGTCTTACTCTATTCAATATTTTCAACAAATTGGATGGATAATAATAATAATAATAATAATAATAATAATAATAAAACCATAACTACTACTACAAATTTTCCACTGTTGCCCAGCCGAAAGAATGCAGAGTTGATCACAAAAAGCTCAATACATCAGACAGAAACCACAGGATAAATGTCACAAGAGCAATGTAAACCTCAGCACACAAGATGATTAAGCAGAGGACAGAGCAGTTTTAGCTTGAAGAAGTTCCAGATGTTTCTGTTGATTATAAGTGTAGTCTGACCCAGTTGTAAGATGGCTGAAATTTAATCGAATTAGGCTGTGCTCAAAGTCATAGCCAGTCTTGGCACAATTGCTCCTTTGTATTGTGCGAGTATCACCAAACGCTGGCAGTTCTGAAGGAGAATGTTGAAAAGTCAGACCTCTCTGAGAGACAATGAAAAGTCATTCAAAGAATTATGGATGTTTACCCTAGAAAAGACTTAGAATGCTGTCTCTGAGAAAGAAAGAAAGAAAGAAAGAAAGAAAGAAAGAAAGAAAGAAAGAAAGAAAGAAAGAAAGAAAGAAAGAAAGAAAGAAAGAAAGA
>PVKZ01004913.1:0-66317 GCA_004027375.1 Macroglossus sobrinus | reverse complement strand
CCTTCCTTCCTTCCTTCCTTCCTTCCTTCCTTCCTTCCTTCCTTCCTTCCTTCCTTCCTTCCTTCCTTCCTTCCCTCTCATTAAGAAAAATTTCAAACATATACAAACATTGAGAGAATAGAATGAGAAACTATATTCCAAGACTATCGCCCATGGCCAGTCTTCTTTATTTATCTCCCTCCCCTCCTGGATTCTTTAAAAGAAATTCAAAGTCAATGAATTATTTCATGTCTAAGTAATTCACTATAACTCTGTAAGTAAGGAATCTTGTTTTTAACACAATCACATACCATTATCTTCTTAGTGTCATCAAATATTCAGTGTTCTAATTTACTTAATGATCTTAACTTTCAAAAAATATTTTACCTCACTACTTCTAAATGATATGCTTATATTTGAGTCATTTATATCCAAATCCTGTAGCACGGTTGCTCTATTCCAGGGGTCTGCATCTATTTTAGAGCAAGTCTGCAAGTCACTGAGGGACGGAAAGGTCCCTGTAGGTGAGATCCCAGCTGGGGTGACTAACTAATGGGACTTCCCCTGCAGATGCTGGCACACTATGCAGCTCTATCTTGTGATCAAGTGAGTGCAGTGTTAGAGATAAATGTACATGGAGAACATTTATGTAATAGCACTCTAATTTGTTCCTGATACTGGGAAACCAGAGGTGACAATGCCAGTTGTTTCTGAGGTAGCCAATGCAGTGTAATGGAAGGACATCAGTTTTTGGAACTAGAGGGGTTTGGTTTAAATCTAGGCTCTGTCACCTAGCAGCAAGGTGACCTTGGGCAAATCACATAATTTATTTGTGTCTCTGTTTTCATACATGTGATGCTGGGATAACAATGCTTAGCCCCAAGGAAACTTGTAAAGACTCAATGAAATAACATACAGAATACATTGGAACAATACCTGGCACACAGGAGGGACTCAATAAACTCACAAGCTCTCCCTCTCAGTACATACATGTATATTACACATATACGTATGTGTGTATGTATATATATATATATATATATATATATATATATATATATATATATATGTCCAAATATGATGTTTTACCTTTCATAGATAAATGCACAACAAATCTCACTTTTCTTTTACATATTTACTATTATATTTATTAAAAAATTATTTAGGCTTTCTACTTAACCCTCTACTTATGACTGCCTAGAATAAAAATATAAAACATAAAACAGTTCCTTGTAGTAAAACTTTCTTAAATCAAATTAAGAATCTGAATTATAGAATTTTTAAAAATTTCTATTTTTTAATTAGAGTTGACACTCAATATTATTTCATATTAGTTTCAGGAATAAAGCTTGGTGATTAGACATTTATGTAACTTACAAAGGGATCCCCCTGGTTAGTCTAGTACCCACCTGGCACTACATATAGTTATTACAATATCATTGAATATATTCTCTATGCTGTACTTTACATCCCCATGACTATTTTGTAACTACAAATTTGAACATAATCCCTTCACCTTTTTTATGCAGCCCCCCAAACTCCCTCTCATCTAGCAATCACCAGTTTGTACTCTATATCTATGAGTCTGTTTTCGTTTTGTTTGTTCATTTGTTTTATTCTTTAGATTCCATATAAGTAAAATCATATGGTATTTGTCTTTCTCTGTCTGACTTATTTTACTTAGCATAATATCCTCTAGGTTCATATTGTTGCAAATGGTAAGATTTCATTTTTTAATGACTAATATTCCATTGTATATATGAACTACTTCTTTACCAGTCATTTGTTGATGGGCACTTAGGTTGCTTCTGTATTTTGGCTATTGTAAATAGTGCTGCGTGGTAGTACATATATCTTTTTGAGTTAGTGTTTTGGGTTTTTTTTTTTTGATAAATTACCCAGAATTGGAATTACTGGGTCATAAGGTAGTTCTATTTTTAGTTTTTCGAGGAACCTCCAAACTCTTTTCCACAATGGCTGCACCAATTTGTGATCTCACCAACAGTGTACAGGGTTCTCTCATTTCCACATCCTCTCTGGCACTATTGTTTTTGATTTATTGATGATAACTAGTCTGACAGGCGTGAAGTGATATCTGTTTGTGGTTTTAATTTGCATTTCTCTGATGCATACAGGATCATGTCTTTTAATAAGCAGTGATAGATAAATTACAAGGCAAGGAGAGGTGAAAGCTATAAAGTCCAAATTTAGTTAGAGGTCTACTTTTTATGAATTGGTACTACAGAGAGGTGGCTTAGCCAACCAAGAGCTAGCTGACTTCTAGGTGCCAGTGCAAACATGAAAAATCCCTTGTTGCTAGAGCACGTTGCTAGGGACAGAGGGCACTGGTGTTGATAGGCAAGCTGATTGTCATGGGGCCACTGCTCAGCTACTGCCACTGTTGGCAAGTGTAGCCTTTACCGCAGCAGGAGCTAATGCCTCAAAGGACTTCAGAAAGACATTTAAGTCAGTAGAGTATCTCCTTGCCCAGATGGAAACTCTCAAATAGTCCTCACAAAATTTGGTGGTTAAGTCTCAGTGTCCCCTTGCCATAATTGCTTTGTCACATGTTTTTTGATGAGCCCCTGGCAGCGAGGTGCCCCTCAGCCGCTGAGCTGTTGAGTGCTTGTCAATGACAACAAATGAGATGACATCCTGACACATTGTACTTCACTCTTATATCAAAACGTTACTATTAAAAACAACTTAATTTTTGTCATAAACACGTGGATTTGAAATTCTGTCAAATCAATATACAGCACATGGCAGGGAGCGTTTACAGACATGAGTTGCTCAGTGAGCACGACACCAGGAAGTGCGCAGGCCCATTTTGTGCAAGCCAGATCATTGCTGTAATTTCCATGGGTGTCTTTCCTGGGGCCGTCCATTACCAAGGCTCTGCTATGAAATATTAGTCTAACCTTAAACCAGTGAAATAGCAAGGCAAAATTATTCACAGAGTTTGCTCACATCAGCATAATCTGAGTGAGCCATCCCCAAGGACAAGCCAAAATGAGCAGGAAAGGCGTGGGGATGAAATATAATCATTAGAAACAGAGGAAAAAACATGAGAAATCGACAGAGCCAGCTGAATGACATTTTCTGATCTAACTTTTCATCATCCGTTTGGCTACAGTGTCCACAGGCAAGCTCCAAGTCCCTAAGTTCTTGAAGCTGACAAGGAAGAAACAGGGTGTGTGTGTGTGTGTGTGTGTGTGTGTGTGTGTGTGTGTGTGTGTTTAAATTCATGGCCAGCAATGCTAGTGTATGTGTTAAATGGCTGCAAAATTAGGAGAGTGCCAGGCTCTGCTTTAATTGGATTTTCTAAAACATAAATAAAAGGTAGGGAAGGGACATGTGTTCTCTGATTGATGCCTTCCCTCGAAGCATGCATAGCTGATCCAGAGTCTCTCTTTTGCCTAATTCGGAGGCCTTATTTCTGCCCATGCTTAGAGCTGCTGCAGGTCTAGAAGCTGACATCAGACTCATGTGGCCAGAAATGCCTCTGGAGGGGGAGCAGGCACAGAAGACTGAACTCCCAAAGCATTATGAAATCTATGCAGGAACAACTGATGACAATGGGGAGCAAAGAAACATGGCATCCAGCTCTGGTCTGGGGCAAAGGTCCCTAGAAAAATGGCTTCAACTGAGACTTGAAAATATACCTAAAGAGTTAAACTTTAGGAAGCTTAATGAAGATAAATCTTCGATGGCTTTGAAGGTCAGCCTTTGTTGTGGTGGGAGGTGAGGTGACAGTGGATCTGCCCAGAAGAGAGCAGAGAGAAGGTGTCCTACAGTCTTGCCCTCCACTTTCCTCACCAGGACCAGAACTAAGTGAGGCAAGTTAGGCACTTAGGGCACAAAATTTGTAATAATTTTCTCGGATACTTGCATGTTTAGAAGATCCCTATAGCTAGAGGGTCATGGATGGGTCCTGAGATTTTACATTCTAACAAGTTCCCAGGTGATCCTCAGCCTACCGATCTGGGGACCACATTTGGAACAGTAAGGGGTCAGGTGCAAGCAAAGTAAGGCCCTGAGCCATATCTGGCCTGCCACTTGTTCTTGTAAATAAAGTTTTATTGGAACACATTCACTTGCATGCTGTCCATGGATGTTTTCTCTATATGGTGGCAGAATATTGAATAGTTTTGACAAAGACTGTATGAACCACAAAGCCTAAGCTATTTTGTATCTGTCCTTTACTGAAAAGTTTGCTGATCCCTAGTTTACAGAATCTTTTTATTTTCTTCTGATTACTCATTTTTCAGCCGAATGTCATGTTCTTAAATTTGTGGACTTTGCAAATGATTTTATCCCTCCCTTGATGTTCCATACCTTCTCTTTGTTACCTCTTACCTTGTTATTCTGATCTCATCTTAAACGTCATTTCTTCCATTATACCTTGCTTGACCTCCTAAAACTGAGCTGAGCGATCCTCACGCTTATTTTCAGAGTCTTGAACTTCCCATTGGGACACTAATTGTTCTCAACTGTAATTGCCTATTTCATCATCTGGATCTCTCATTAGACCCTAGATGTCCTAAGGACAGAGTCTATATCTAATAATTATTGAATTCCAAGTGCCAGGTACATAGTATTCAGTTTTAAGTTTAAAAACTTTATGATGACTTTATCTACCATTTAAAAAAAATTTTTATTTTTAAGCACCCTGAACAGAGAGAGATCTTAACATTCTAGAGAAATTTCACCAAATCTATCTTCCAGTGCTGGTCTCCTTGAAGAGAATGAAGAGGTCGACTCAGTGGTCATCCACCCTCTGAGGACGATGCCACCACCCCCACACACGCACACATACATGTAGTGGTTCTCAGCTCCGATTCTTGGGTTGGGCAGAGGATTTACATACCTTCTGAGATGAAAATATTTGAGGATTTAAGAATGAATGTAATATTTCCTGGAATCTTCTGTATTGGGATGCTTAAGATCTGCAGCAGAAATTTTAGCTGGGGAGAATAAGCTCTTGCTTATAATAACTTTTGGACTGTATTTAATCCCACTCTCCTTAAACAGGGAGAATGGAAATTCAGTTCAATGGGCCTTTTCAAGAAAGTAATCAATCATTAGGTCAACTGCCTCTTTTAAGAGGCCACACAGTGGTTCTAGAAACTCATTTTCACTCAGCAGGGCCTAGGGAATCTTGGGTGAAGAGCCAGAGCCTGTCCAGTGAGCCACTGTGGCCCAGTCTGGGGTCTGGCTGCTGCAGGCAAGCCCCTGAAGTGTCTTAGGACTCTTCCTTGAGCTGCAAGGAAGGTGGCCCTTCTGCAGTAGGAGGGAGGCATCCAGTGGCAAGGCTTAAAAACTTTAAGCGAACTGTTGATTGAACATAGGTAAGATTATCTGGGTGAGGTGCCTGAACTCACCAGATGCACCTCAAACCACCGATTCTTTAAGTCTTCCCTGAGACATTTAAATGATCGCCACAATGTTTGCACATCACGAGGCATTTACCCCCTTTCCTCACATTCTTTACTTCTGCTCATTTATGGTCAGTTCCCTCGAATTTCTAGTTAACTATCAGAACCTATGCACATCCAAAGCCATTGCTTTTTTTTTGTTATCACAGATGAGTACTTATGACTTTTTAATATCATAGGCATTTCCTCCGCCATCTCGCTCACTTTCTTTTTGAAGCGAGAAAAAAGCTCCTCAGGAGAAATTATGTAACTCTAGAAACAACAGCCAGTGTTGGAGACATCCTGTGACAGTGAAAAGTCAGATTCCAGATGGTGGAGTTTGATTCTCCAAAGCAGTGTGTGCAAGGAAGGGAGGGACTGGAGTCAGATCAGAAACCCATGAGAGATTTGCTGATTTCTCTCCCTGCACAGTTAAAAGTTCAAGGCAGGCAGCTGACAAGAGCTCTGGGGGCCAGGTCATGGCGGGCAGCACCTCTGGCTTCATCACTGAGCAAGCAGCAGCCCTCCTACTTTCAGGTGCCTGGTCCATTCTCCCTCCTGATGCTCTCAGTAATGTTTACCGCTGACTATCTGAGATAGGACAAACAGGATGGGGTCCTCGGAGAAGAGAGTTTATTTATTTATTTATTTATTTATTTATTTATTTATCTATCTATCTATCTATCTATTTATTTATTTATTTCTCTTTTTGTGCAGTCTGAATATGTTGAATGAGTGACTTCTGTATTTTTGACATTTGACCTCTTTTATCCCCATACCCCCTTTAAAATATGAAGTAACTTCTCATTTCTCTGGTTTTGGTTTTGTCATAGTTTTAGTTTGTCATAGTTGGGATTTTTCAGGCCACACACAGACATACTTTTTAGTTTTGGCAAGAGATAAACACCCAAGGCTCATAAATTACATTCATAAATATTTAGTGTACTTCGATGTGTTGAGGGGTTTTAAAAGAAAGCAAAGAAAACCCAAGACTGAGTAAAAACAAACTTTACCCAGAGGAAAATGAAATCCGTTATTTTATTGTTTAAAGACTTGAAAGCTATCACCAAGAAACAAGAAATTAACTTTTGAAGTTTTCAAAGGAATCATATTCTGTTCCCAATGTAAGAACAAGGAAAATATCTCTGGATTTCAATACAATTTGGGATTAAGTGTCCCACAGTGACAGGGTGAAGAAATAGTTGCACTCAAGAGTCGATGAATCATGGAGTAAAAGAAACCGTGGTGCTGGAACCAATCAGTGATCTAATACAGAGCTGCTCTGGGGTCAGACAGTGGGCAGGAGCCTGGAAATCTGGCTTCTCATCTTCCATTCCTGGGGGAAGCCTGCGTTGCCCTCCCATGTCTGGAGGAGAGAATCAGGTGTACCCCGTGTTAAGATATTTGAAAGCACAGCTATTTCCCTGTATTGGAATGGATGCTGGGTAGGAATGACGCTTCTACTGAGAAAGAATTCTTCCCTTTTAAGAATATTCAACTCTGGATTTGTCTAGTAGGTCTCTGGGACATTTAAAATAGGGTTTAAGTTCTAAAACATTGATTGCCACAATTTTTTTTCAGGAATCTCTCTGTTGCATAAAGTGAGATATTCTTGTGTTGGCTAACTTCTCAGGTTTGTGAGATAATTAGCACTGACATTATTCTGTCACTTTCCTGCTTAGAAACCACCAGCATTTCCCCATTGTCTACTGGAAGCTTTCTCAACCTCAGCATTCGTGATATTGGGAATGGGTAATTCTTGTTGTGGAGAGCTATCCTGGTGTTTGCAGGATTTTGAATAGTGTCTCTGGCCTCCACCCACTCACTGCCAGTAGTATCCCCACTCTCAGTCATGATTACCAAAAATGTCTCCAGATATTGTCAGATGTCGTTCCCCGGTAGGCAAAATTTCCTTAGCTTAGAACCAATAGTCTATCAGACAGAGTATAGGCCATTCCTTCTTCACAGCCAAAGCTTTGGTCCTCGCCTCCCTCACCCTCTGCATGAAGCTCATTTGTCTCCTATTCTGCATGCTGTATACTTTGCTTATCATTGCCCTTTATCATGTTCCCATTAAAATCCTGCCCCAGCTTCAGCTATGTCTCCAGTCTCACCTTCTTCAGAGTTCTCAGCCCACATTGCTTTCCTTTTCCTGACATAGGTAGTGTTCATCATTCCCCTTGCTCTTTCTGAGACAACAGAAAGTGCAGATGTGGCTAGGGCAATTTGAGCAGGGAGATCTTGCTCTTGGGTGAGCCCTGCAGAAGAATCAAGAACCCAGAGTGGAAATGACTGCCTGGGACAGCGCAGAGAGTTTGTGTTACTCAGAGGGGACCAAGGCTTACTGAGAGAGGAGGCCTTGCAGTAGGATAGGGGTGATGCCTGGTGGTCACCTGAGCAGATAGACACCAGAAGTCCAGAAGGGTACAAGGAACGTGACTATTAAGGATGAGTGACAACATTAAGGACTCGCTTTATTGCATGCTGATATCTTGGCACTGCATAACCTATTTCAGGCAGTCAGTGGCGGCTTTGAGGTTTAACGACTCCACCATCTCATCAAATTCTTCTCTAGCCATTTTCTATAATAATAATGACTCTATAACTCAGTGTGACCAACTGACACAAGTGGCCTGGGATGGGTTGAGGAGACCCTGAGACATATGACTCTCAGTTTTAAAGCTGAGAGAGTCCCAGGCATACAGGGATGAGTCGGCCACCTTACGTAGTGTAGTTACTAATGTTCTCTGTTATGTAAAATCTAAGTAGTCTCAATTTTATGCAAAAGCTACTTTAGGAAAAAAATGTTTTAAAATTTGTAACATAAAATTCAAGGGAAAGATTGTGTCTACCACACAAACACCTTTCAACTAGAGGTCATCCTTCATGAAACTCCTTCTATACAGAATTCCAGAGTAGCCACTGCCAAAAGGGCCAACATTGTGATGCTAGGCTCTTCCTGGCACTGGGCCCATTTGATGGTGTTCAGAACATTTGTGGTCATGTGGTTCTACAGTCATGAGGAATATCCAAATATTTGAGTGAGTATGTTTTATTTTCTGTTTCCAGAGGCCTCTTTCTTTACTGGTTGACCCTACCTATGGTCAGCTGGGTGATCCTGCCTATACAGCCTGGGATTGATGTGGCCACTGTTTCCTTTAGAATACACCTGAGTTCCAGATAATTTAGTTGGTTAATCAAGGTACTCAAACAAAACAAAACAAGTAAAAAAAACTTGGTTAATTGTGTTTATCTGAGTAGATTTGGCCACAAAAACACCTACCCTGAATTCTAGTCTCATCCATTCTTGACAGGCCATATCACCGTATAGCTCAGTTAATGCTCCCCAACTCCTGGCTTTCTCATCTGTTAAAATGGAGATAATAGTGCTTAGTTTGTATCAAATGAGGTGAGAGCATGCTGAGAAGTATAAAAAGTTATGCAATTGAAGTTTTTGTACTGTAAGTGCTTTCTTTTGGTGGCTTTAAAAAACGAATGTTATGTTAAGCTTATCCTGGATTTGTGTTCAAAATCTTATGCTGCATTAGCACTCAATTTCACATATGCAGTAAAGCTGTTATTTTTGGCTAATGGAATTTAATTCACTGTGCAGTCCTGAGGTTTGGATCCTGAGGCAGCACGTGTGGAATGGAGACAATGGAATTTTTTACCCTTGAACTCCGTTAAATGCCAGGGACTTCACACAGTGGCCCCTTGATGGTAACTCTGAGCCACACTACTCTGAAAAACAAACTACTACAAAGTATTAAAATTCTTATTTCAGGTGGGCAGGGGTGACATCGCCTAAACTCAACTTCAAAATTCAAGCTCAGAAGAAAATCATCCAATTCTATAATTCCAGTGTGATGCTTCAACCTGGGCTACTAGGGCTGGGTGTCACCTTGGATGTAGGGTAGGGCCTACTTTACTTTTGTGATAGTATTTATGGTGTTGAGAACATCACGGAGGTTATGTGTGTGTGTGTGTGTGTGTGTGTGTGTGTGTGCACGCGCGTGTGTGTGTGTGTGCACACATGTGCATGCGCATGTGTGCGTGTGCATGTGTGGAGGAGGGATGGAGAAGTGCACCAGCTTTGAATTAGACTAACCTGGGTATTTAAAGAGCTCTGCTTTTTACCTGTGACTTTGAATTAATAAATATTGAATTAATAATAATAATAGTAATAAATTATATTATTATCTTGGCTCAGTGGAGATGAGCATCTTTGCAGCAAAGATGCCTACCTGGGTAGCTCACAATAAGACAACCCAAGAGGATGCTGGTAGAAGAATGATTCAAGACAGGGCAATTAGCTTTGGCCTCATCCTATCAGCTCGACTCTTCTGTAGGAGAAGAATCCACCAGGGAGTGGAGGTGTGGAAGGCCCAAACCAGGCCTGCTGAAGGGTGGGAAGGTGGGCTTCAAGCTAGTACCTATTGCTCCTCAGGAGTCCTGTCCTCCAGCAACTTTAGATTGCTCAAGGGTGTCCAGATAAACTAACTGTGGATATCTAGGCTGTAGGTAGAATGCTCTAGTCTTCCTTCTCACTTTCTATTCTCATCAGGCTCCATCCTTGTCATAGTTGTTTCCATCTGTTGGAATCAAGTCCATTCTTTAAGGCCCATCTCAGAGTACTCCTGGGAGTACTCTGTGTTCTCTCCAACTATGGTGACCAGACTATTCGGGTAAAAGCAAAAAATGAAAAAAACTCCAAAACAATAGAAAAGAAACAACTTGGGGATATGGGAAGGATAGGTTTTAGATTGACAACTTTTATTTTACTAAATAAGGATATTAAAAAATACATGAAAAAAACTATTTTTTTTGATTTTATAAAAGTTAATATGTTAATATCAAAGGTAGGAAGGACATATTTTTAGAATAAACAATGGTGTTTGAAACAGAACAACTTTAATCTTACAAGTAAAATATATATTATTTATTTATTTGCCTTATTTCACCTTATAATTTCTGAAAAATTCACTATGTGTTTAGATCATGTTGCAGATCTTGATATTTGTCAATCTGAACACTGGTACTTCTTTGTTCAAGGCCCCCACTATGACAGCATTTTGGGGGTTCATGTCTATTGTATCCAAAGCTTCCTTAGGGTATGCTTCAATTCTTCTTTGTTTCTATATCCTCTGAAACTCTTAGCCTAGAGTCAGTCCACATAAAAGTTTGAATGTATGGATGGATATGATATTTGAACAAGGTCAACTTCTGGGTGGACCAGAACAAATGAAGGAGGCTTTTCCATGTGTCCTTTGCTGTCCCAGTTTCTGAGAGTTCCAAACTGGAACCAGGGCTATGATGGATTGATTGCATTAACTGCCTTTGTCCTGTAGTCTTGGTGCCCTAAAAGGAGCCCACCGATATGACTTATCTGGGATAATTGGATATTAGCAGATATGATGCAAATAGCTCGAGAAGGTACTTGTTTATTCACACTTGTGCTCTTGTACTCTGCTATTGCCTTGAGAAGAACATGTTTGAGCTGCCTGTTGGGAAATTAGATAAGTGAAGAGAGCCAAGTTATCTCAGTCAAGGCCAACTTAGATTAGCCGGCAGAGCCAACATTCAGACATATGAACGAGAAAACCACCATTATTGGCAGAGGCAATTGGTCAACTTGTAGCTCACAGTATCCTCTTGAGAGAGTCCAACCAGCTTTTGTTAAAAGCTGAAGTGAACAAAAAGAAGACTGAGCCTGGAGAAGGGATTGTAAGAGAAGGAAATCTGCAAGGAGGGGTCAAAAACCACCTTTGCTCACTCAGCAGGGATCCCTGAGCCTGGACTTAGGGGCAGCACTTGTATTCCTGGGGATCAGCTGGGAGCGATGTGGCATTTAGCATGCAGGCTCAGGTTCCCAGCAGGCACTGCTGTCCTCCCCAGAGCTTCCGGCCCTGCAGTCCCATTTCCAGCAATTGCTTTTGCTGGTCTGAGCTACACAGGTAAGCACTCAGCCAATTCCGAGTTCGTTAATTAAACCCATATAAAATGCATCAAAATATTTTCAAAATAACACACCACAAAAAAATTCCAAAATTTTCATACTTTAAACTAAACGAACAAGTCAGGTACATTGCCCTTTGATGCCTCAGCTGCATAATTCTGCATCTTTTCAAACTTTGCCAAGCAGAGGGGAAGGTTTTCTAAATTTTGAAAATATATTATCAGCCAGTACTATCAGCTTTTCTGAATTCACTGCTATAGAAAATGCTCTGCCCAGCTCTGGCTACAAATTTTTCTACCATCTTGGTGAGATTTATTGTTTCTCAACACAAGCTTCCAGTACTTCTTGTCAAGCTATAGGTCAGGTGCATATGAACCATTTCATTCTGACTTTTCCTAAGTTTCAAAAATTAAACCTTCCCTCTAAGATAGGGAATTCTGCTTTGAGAGGGCTTGGGAAGAGAGTAAATAGAATAAACATTGGCCATTTATTAGAAGCCATTTGGAACCTGTGGCCAAGATGTGATTGCTCTACCTACTTTCTAGAAAACCTGTGACTACATCTCTTGGTTACTACTACACCTTTACCTACAGAAACTGCTCATTTTTTTTCTCTGAAAGAAGCTGTTCCTGGTTTAGACAAGTATCCCATCTGTCTCTATTCTGAGCAATTTGTTAATGGCTTGGAAGTTTTTGGCTTTGAAGAGTTTGTAGGCAGCTGTGAGTATGTGGAATGGCAGACTAGTGATTCTCCATTCTGGCTGTGTGGTAGAAGCATCTGTGGACTTTAAAATGACCTGTGATGATTAATTTTATGTGTCAGCTTGACTGGGCCCAGATAGTTGGTCAAACATTATTCTGGATGTTTCTGTGAGGGCTTTTCTAGATGAGATTTTGACATTTAAATTGGTGGACTTTGAGTAAAGCAGATTGCCCCCCATAATATGGGTGAACCTCATCAAATCAGTTGAAGGCCTGAACAGAACAAAAGACAGACCTCCCCTGAACAAAAGGGAATTCTGCTGGCTGACAGCTTTTGAGCCTCATTTGTAGCATTGGCTCTTCCTGAGTCTTCAGCCTGATGACCCACCCTGCAGATGTTGCACTTGTCAGCCTCCATAATTGAGTGAACCAGTTCCTTATAATAAATTTCTCTCTTTATATAGCCACATGCTATTGGTTCAGTCTCTCTGGCAAACCTGGACTAATATAATACCTATATCTGGGCCCTTTTCTCCTGTCATTCTGATGCAGTTGGCCTGGGGTGGGCCAAGGGAGTGCTCTTTTTAAAAGATCTCTGGGTGATTCTTATGTGACCAGTGTTGACTGCTGCTGGAGCTGCTCTCCTCTCTTCACAGATAAAATAGTACCTGTCCAATCACATCACTGTCATTTGGGTCTTGACTTGACTATTCATTGGCTGAATACCCTTAGACATGTAGCTCTCAAACTTTCTGAGGCTCAGGGTCCTTATCTATAAAGTACAGATAATAACGCAGATTGTGATGAAGATAAGATGTCAAATGAAATGCGGGATCAGAAAAAACAGTATTTTCCTTTGTATTAGGTGGGGATGCACGGTGTTGAACAAAACACAGGTCTCTGTAAGTAGGATGGGGCTTTTTTCAGCCTTAGATGCTAACCTTTGGCCTCTCCTCCCTGATGGGCAGCTCAGTCTCTGCAGTTTGCTTAGTGCGGCTGAGAGCCCTGGATCTGACCTGGTTTCAGCACAGTTGGGGCCACATCAGGATGGGTGTGACCTTGGATATTCAAAAGTCAGCAGTAGTAGTTGACTTGCGGTCTCTGTGTGGGGGCTCTGCACAGGGGTACTATCTGGGACTTTGGATGAAATCATAGGTTGCTTGGCAAATGTTGGTGAAACAAATTGAAATATTGTGGTCAAATCGATCCGTGTAGGAGACCAGGAGACACATGTGAGCGATTTTCATGGTTAGCTGAGAGGCACAGCATCTCCCGGGGTGAGAGGCTTCGGCTCATGCTTGGGTGAAAGTGATCCTGCCTCAGGGTCTGGGCAGCTTGCTGGTGCTGGCGCATTGCTTTCAGGTGGCCATGCTCCCGTGCAGGTATGGGAGGCATGCTTCTTGATGCAATTTCATCCTTGGACATTTGAGAGGGTTATGGGAAACCACTTTTCCCTTACTCTGTCATCCTGAGTGAAATGGAGTCAGGACATGTAAAAAGCGTGTCCTTTAATTTATGGCAACGTAAACAAACCCGAGCAGCCTGGACGGAAACTACAAAGATGAGGGCGATGGGAGAGAAGCGTGGGCATGGATAATGCTGTTAACATCCTTTTATCTCGTGTGGTGTGAGTCTGGGCAGGATGGCTTTTGGCACTGAGGCCATTAGTAACATGCTCTGCTCACATTAAAATTGTGAAAATAGTTAGATTTGTTTACATCCTGCATTGTAAGATGGCATTTTTAATAGCTTAAGGAAAGAGCTTTATTGGAAAGGCTTGACGAATAGGAAACAAGCCTATATTCAGAAAAGCTTAGACGGGTGTGCACATTTTTGCCTCATCCAGGCAAATAAACTATTCTGTGGCCACCGGTGGAAACCACCTAGCAAGATCACGAAATTCTTGATCGTTTCAGGTGTAATCTATTCATTTCATCACATCCTTGTTAGGCTGCCTCTGAGTAAGGCGCTGTGGTAAATAAACTCTGAATATTTATAAAGATGCATTCATCTAATATATCAACCCTAAAAGGAACTTATATTAAAATTAAAGTGATTGACACAATACACAAATTGCACTTTTTACTAGTGGTGTAGCTACGTGCAAACTATTTTAAGACTCAGTTTCCTTATACGTAGAATGGATTTGATAATGGTGATGATGCTGGTGGCATCAAACATGTGCTGAGCACTTACTGTGTGCAGGCTCACGATGAGCTCAGTTGTAAGAGATTTCATGCGTTCCTTGTTCAGTCCTCACAACAACCTGACAAGGCAGGTTACTATTATCTCCATTTTCACTTTCTTCATAAGATAGAATGCGGATTAAATGAGGTAATGTATACAAAGTACTTAGCCCAGAGAAACATGTCGGAGTAAGAGACGTCCCCAGATCTCTCCCCTTGAAACAACAATAAGCTGAACGTCTAAAACTCAACAAAACACACCCAAATTGCATGCCAGCACGTCTGAGCGTGGGATCTGCGTGTAAGAGCTACCATACATTCTACAGTTTCCTGCCTCTTCTCAAGACTAGTCATCCTTCATGAGATACTGAGTTTGGAATCTGTAGCAGAGGTATTAGGTCACTTTTATTAAATGCATTGTTAGGCATTACTGTAAAGAAGAAGAAGAAGAAGAAGAAGAAGAAGAAGAAGAAGAAGAAGAAGAAGAAGAAGAAGAAGAAGAAGAAACCAAAGTACTTAGCCCTACATTTGGAGACCTCAATAAATGTTAGCAATAATGTTAATGAATATTACATTTTAATTGGTTGGACAGAAGCCAGTCCCCAGATAATTGAAATCGCTGTTTTCTGGGATAAGCAAACTGCTGTGAGGTTTCAGAATGGAGAGAGGGGGTCCACTTTGGAGGGGTGAGGGCTTCATGACAGAGGTGGTCTTGGAGCTCAGCCTTCTGGAATGGATGTGATCATAACAGACGAAATGTGGAAGTTGTGTAGTGAAGTACCGCAGATGTGTTCCAGGAGCTTCCCCCAAACCTGGTAGGTAAGGAGGCCACTGACGGATTGTAAGTGGCGAACACCACGGTCAGAGCTGTTTACCTCTTGAACACAGCGGCGTTCTCAGAGTCACCCAGGCAACACATAAAATATTGGCAAAGCTGTCAGTCCGGGGAATTAAAATGAACTCAGAGCCAGGCCACAGTCCAAAGTGGATTTGAGTTTGGCTTTAAGAATGGAGATTAGATCAGACCTGAACACTCAGAAGGGTCGGATCTAGCCAGTTTGGTATTTGCATCAAAAGCAGTGCCAATATTTTATCTGTTTTTAAAAGTAATCCCACCTATCTTGCTTTTTCCTTTTTGCCTGCCTGATAGAGACTCTGTAAGGAACAGCAAGAAGCACTAAGCACGTAACACACCGAGACAGGGCTGTGTGGGGTAAAGTTTGTATAAAACCCTCCTCTAAACGTTGCAGCCTTTTCTCCCCCTTCCCTGTTATTTCTAATTGGGAGTCAAGGACAATCAATTCCTTCTTTATTTCTTTTGTGCTTTCAGTGTGCAAGGCATGGAGCTCGGAAAGCTGTGTCACGTGGCCCCTGTCGTCTAAGATCTTGGAGGCTAGTGGAGAACCTAAGACATGAACACACGTACTCGTAAGAAAAAGTGAAAGGGGTTAGCGCATTTGAGAGAGTGCAGACAGTGTGCTTGGGTAACAGAGGGCACGCACGAGAGAGTGATGGTTTTTCTTTGGTGTAGACAGCATATATCAACCCCCCTTATTTCGTCCTTTATAATTTAGTACACCATCTACTGTGGGCTGTTTGGTATAGTGTTTCAAAGTCAGAGAAACTTTGTTTGGATCATGGCTTCACCTTTTACTTGCTGGGATTTCTCTGGCAATTTTCTGAGCTTCATTTTCTACGAAATAGTAATAATATTACTTACCCCATGTAATTTTTATTGAGGTACAACAAGGCAACACATCCATTAGGATATACAGATACTTTTGTCTGCAAGTAGCAAAAAACCCAACCTAAGCTGGCCCAAACAGGGACTCCACTGGCTTGAAGAGGCAACTGAGAGTGGAGTAGCTTTGGCGGAGAATGACCTTATCAAGGAGTAAGGTCTTTCCGTCTCGATTCTGCCATCTAAGTGGCAGCTTCCCCCAGATCGACTTCACTTGTGTTTGTAGGACGGATGTCAGTGTCCACATATCCTCATCTGTGTCTACTCAGTTGGGTTAACTCAGGCCACTGCCTGCTTCTGAATCAGGAACAATCATCATAGGTTCCTGTGTTAATGGCTAGAAAGTGTGTGATCTTATGTAAGTTACTTAATCTCTTTGTTCTAAGTTTCCTTATCTATCTGATAGACTTCATGGTGGTACCCACCTGGTAAGGATGGTCTTAGAATTTAGTGCGTGATGGTGACAGATTGGTGTTTATTTTTTTTTCCCAGCTGTAGCAACCTATTGATAAGTGATGAAAGAAATTCAGTGGCTATCTTGATTGCTACAAAACAGAAGAGTAGTGAATAGAGACTCCTAGAGCATGTTGCAGGTAAATAATATTTCATGATACTTTTAAGTTTCACATGTATTTGTGTGTGTACTTGGTTATGATAGAAAACCTATTTCATGAACTTAGTTTGTGAAAAAAAAAGTTGAGAAACATTCGTTTGGTCTCATCTGGGTGAGTGGCTGCGGGCGGGCCATCCCTTTGATGAGGACATTGGGAAAGAGGAGAAATAGACGTTAGGGAGAAATGTAAATCGCAAACCCTTCTATAGGATTTACCAAGCTCCAGGCATTGATTTCAGAACGTCACATATATGAACACATGCAACTTTCACAGCAGCCATGTGAGTTAGGCACCTTTATTAACCCCCTTTTCTAGATGAGAAAACGATGGTAGAGAAGCTAAGTAACTTAGACAATGTCACACGTCAAGTAGTGGAGGAGCTAGGTTCACACCCATGCAGCCTAGCTTTGGAGCCCACGTTTTTACCATGCTACACTGAATCAGCATTCAACGCCCCCTCCCTGGTGGTGCAGTGCTCAGCACAGAGTGTGCACAGCACAGAGTGTGCACCCCACAAATGGTGGCTGTTAGTAGGGCTGTCACCTTGGAAAGGCCGGTTTGTAATCACGAATTGCCCCTCCTGAAGGTCTCTCCAGCCGGAGAACGTGGAGACAGGTCCGCGGGAGGAAGGAACCTTTGACTTCTTATTCCTAGTCGCATGCTTAATAAAGGGGATGCCATGTTGTCCTCAAAAGACCTTTTAGGGCACAGCCAAGTTTTTCAAAGGCTGTATATATATATGCGGTGGCACTGGTCAGGGACAAAGACCTTTCCTCAGTCACTCTGGGATGTGTTACACAATGGTTTCAATCACACATTCAGAAGTACCTTGTACTAGCTACTGAGAGGATGTGGCAGATGGGGAGTTAGTTTGATTTTTGTGCTTAGAAGATATTCTGTTTCCTCCAGGAGTGTTTGGAAGGAAAACTGAAGGACAACGAAGTGGCCTTCATGTGCCCTGGTGTTGGAAGCAGCAACAAATACCCCGAAAGAGGCTGACCTTGCTTTATACAGGGCTGGCTTGGCAGGGCTAATCTAATTCAGCAGAGAAAGAATTTTTAAAAAGAGTCCCAAGAGGACTAATAAAATGGCTTTAAATTTCATTATGTTCGAAAGGGAGGCACTAATTCAATTAGCCACAAAATGAGAATTTTCCTACCCCTTCTGTTTGAGGCAGTTCTGAAGACAGACTGCACCCAAGGAGATGCCTGGGCTGCCTTTGAACAGCGTCTTCCTTTTGAAGAGAGACAGTCCTGTCACATCTCAGCCAGCTTTTGAACCTTTACTTTTGTCCTCTGCAAAATTATCGGAAGGGAGAATAACATAGTGAATGACAACGTGGATCTTAGAGTCTGTTCTCTTACATTCAGTTCTCAGCTCTGCCATTTACAGGTGCCTAACCTTGAGCAGGTTACTTAACCTTTTTGAGCCTCGGTGCCCTTACCTGTAAAGTGGGGATAATGAAAAGTAGCTATCATAGTGATGGGACTCTTATGAGTACGAACATAGTGAATATATGCTAAAGCATTTAGAAGCATGCCTGGGACACTCCGTTTAAATGTTTGCTATTATTATTGAAGGTCTGAGTGAGGTGCCATTCAGGTAGCTGGAGACATAGGGATGACTAGGGCAAGGTTTTTGCTCCTCAAGTCTTAGAGTCTGTAGACATGCAAATAAAAGAGAATCCTCACACAAGCGGTCAGGGCTCCGACATGGCCCAGGGCTTGAGAAAGAAGCTGTTGTCTCTGGAAGATGTGAGGAAAGCCTCACGGAGAAGGTGAACTTGGACTTTGAAAAATAAATAGGAAGCTGCATGGGCGGGGAACAGAGGGGACATGCCAGGACTCAGGAATAGTTTGTCCAAAAAAACAGGTCTCACAAGGCTGTAGCGTGTCCAGGGATTGGTGGGCATTTCTCAAGGGGTGAGGCCAAGGGCTCAGGGGGTGGACTGGTGAGGTATGAGACCGGAAGGTCACTGGGGGCAGGCAAACGGGACCATTTATTTAGAGGAGACAGGATTGTCTCATTCAATTAGGACTTCTGTGAGCTTTGCAGAATTAAATAATTCTTGTCTGGGTTTCTCCTTGGACAGAAGACTTCAAGCACTTTTGGAGAAAACGCATTCCTTAGCTAAATAGTTATGTCTTGGGGTTGACATTGGATCTGTCCGTGGTGGCTGCTCTGGTGATCCCAACCCTCACCCCTGCCAGTGGGGAATTTGCCACTCTGGTTAACAGGGTTCTGTGTGAGGATCAGAAAGAAAATGATTGCAGTTTGTCATTCCCAAACCTGCTAAATTGCTTAAATCACTTTTACCATTTGGTATGTCTGTGGAGTTTGTGGTTTTTTACTTTGGCAAAATGTGCTATTTGGGTATTGGAATTATTCTCATAATCTCTTTTTCTTCATTTATTAGCTTCAGAAACCTATTTGCTGCACAACCCTGACTTGTAAATGGATCATGTTCTAAAAAATCACTTTTAAGTCAGTTGTTTGGACCACAGCTTGTGTAGTTTCATAGAAATAACGATATAATTGGTAAATCTTCCAAGACTGAGTTAATCCAAAATGTAGCTGAATAGTAGCTAGTATTTATTAAACAAACAGTACAAGTCCAATGCTAACAGTTTTTGTTTTGAAAAAAAATAGGAAAACAGTAACGTTGAATAGAAAGTTTAAGCTTTTCTTTTCTTTTTTTTTTTTTTTCTATTTTAAACATGGATCAGCCTTGCTAGGTTGCTAGTCTGTCATGACAGTTTATAAGGCACCTTCGGAGACATTATCTAATTGGAGCCTCAAAACCATCTTATGAAGTCAGTGCAGTGAGGAAACTGAGAGTCGAGCTGGCTTGTCCAAGAACACGACTCTTCTGAGAACTCTTTTAAAAAAGTAAAGGTACGGTATAAATGAAGAATGAAGTAGAGTTACCTTCACTATGCCAATGGCATAGACATCTTGCCACATATTCAGCAGAGGTTTTGGAAAATATGTGGCTTATGAGATGACAAGATCTTGGAACTACTTGTCTAAAGTATAAAATATTTATTGAACTCCTACTACTCATAGCTGAACTTTTTTGCGGGGGGAATAGAGAATCATAGATATTTAAGGCATGGTTTCTAGTATTTATTAGTTATCGTAGTGGTAGAAATTGTAGAGTAGAAGGTCCCTTATCCAATGCATTTGGAGCTGGGAGTCTGTTAATCCCAAATCATGATTTAAGGTAATAGCCAGAAGAAAAAAAGTACATGTCTTAAATATCAACTATCGCAATTAAATATCACAAATTAAACCAATTAAGCTCCAATAAGTCAACATCTTTGAAAGAGATGGTAGAAAAAGCAAATTGCTTTATAGTAGAGTACATATATCTTGCCATTTCCACAAGGCACAGAGAAGAAAAAGAGAAAATGCTAGACTGAGGCTATATGACAATGAAATAGTCACCTGCTAATATGAGGACATGTAGATAGGTCTACATCCTCAGGCTGTGACAGCAACTTTTGTAGGATTTATTGCCCTGTAATTTTTAATTTGCATGAATACTCCTTAAAGCCAGGACCTGCCTTATTATTATTTATTTATTTATTTTGTATTGCATGGCAGCTAATCCTCTGCTCAGTACATAGTGCTGGATAAATGTTTATGAATGAATGAAGGGATAATTTAACACAATATTAGTTATATTAGTAAAATAATATCCTAAATCTGAGTCCGTGCTCCTTGCTATAGGTTTAACTGTTTCCCAGAGACGGCCTTAGGCCTTGGGAGATGGGAGAATCTGCCTCAGCTGAGTTTCCAAATGACAAGGCCAGCTTTCTTAAAAATGTATTTCTATTCCATTCCATTACACACTTTGTTATGATCCTTGGCTGTCTTCCTGCACCTTATGACAAATCCTCATGGAGCAAATACCTTCTACACAGGGACATGTGCCAAGAATAGAGGCAGAATTCTACCCCTATTTTTTTTTTTTTTTAAGGCATTTTGAGGATTCTGAAAGGGACTGTAGAATACTTTAATCTTATCGCAGGATTTTTCCTGGAATTTATTTATTTTCCTCTTCGGTGGTGCATTTAAACTCTATTGTTCCCAGTGTATTTATTTGTAAAACGGATTTAATTCTGTTCCTGTAAAGCCTTTAGAAAGGTGTGTCAGGGGCACACAGGGGCCACAGTGCTTAAGAAAAATGTTAAAGTTTTAAAAGAGATTTATTTGACCCTGAGGCCAAATGGCACAGCCTGCAAATGTGATAAATCTAGCCAATAAATAAACAAATAAATAAATAAACATAATGCCTTTGAGGAGGCAGTTGGCCAATAGGCAGCCTGGCAGTTGGCATTTGCTTTTACAAGAGCACTTGTTAATCCCACACGCTCAGGACAGTGATAAAGGTTTCATTTCCTCCCCAGACCTTAGTTCCCCGCGGGTGTGTCGAGTGGAACACTTACTTCATTTGAGACTGGAGTGGTGACTGTGCTCCCTGCAAGGCGATGACTTCGTGTATATTGATATTGCCAGTAGGAGTTTATTTTCTTTCTTGCGAGGCTGTGATCCTTTGAAGTCAGGAACCAGGACTTACACAGCTCTTTGCACAGAGCTTTCCCCGTAGGGTGTGTTCACCAAAAACATTTGTTACATGAACAAAAGAAGAATGTCTCCTTTGCTGCTGTATCTGCAGCACCAAGCATGGGGTTAGCACAGGAGGCACTTAATAAATGTTTGCCAAATGAATGGATAAAAGAAGGAAATGTGCAAATCATGGTTTCAGCGAGTATTTCTATCTTTAGTATTTTTGCACATCAGAAACAAGACAATATTGGCATCTTTTTGATTGCAAGAATGGCTCATTGTCATTATTTGAAAAAGTGTCAGAACTGATAAGGTGCTAGACTGTAGAAGACAGAGGAGAGATGAATGACCAGAGGGAGAGCAGGGAGAGAGAGAATAAGAAGCACGAATGCCAAACACATATGTCTGTCCGTCTGTCTGCCCATCCATCCATCCATCCACCCTTTCATCCAACATCCATTCATTCATCCACCCATCCATCCACTCATATTTGTTTGTCTGTCTGTCTATCTATCTATCTATCTATCTATCTATCTATCTATCTATCTATCTATCTATCTATCTATCTGTCTATCTGTACATGCATATCTAAAACTACCTGTTGAAATTTATTAATCAATGTGGAAAAGTTTAAAATCTAGATCTACTTCTATCTCTGTTTATATATTTATGTAGTTTGCACCTTTCTCCTGAGTGCAAGACCCATAGTTCAGTTGCTGTTGGATATTTCTACCTGTGTCCCCGCTGACCCCTAGACTCTGTCATTTGTCCTTTAGGGCTGAGCAGTCAACTGTCTCCATCTCAGGACCCAACTTAAGTAATGTTGTTTCTGTCTTGATGATTTTCTCCTGTTATTTTATATGGAAATTTTCTATGGGGTTTTCCACTGACTTAATGCAAACCATTTATCTAAAACCTACTTTTACCACCAATTTTTCTGCTTAAAATGTTCAGTGGCTCTTTGTTATTTATAGGTTAAAATTCAAATGCTTAGTCTTGTTTTCAAGGAACTTCACAACCAGCCCTTGGAATTCTCACTTACTACTCTATTTACAAGCCCCCTCTTCCGGCCAGGCTAGTGCTAACTTACTGTGGACAGACTGCTGTTCATTTTCATTTCCCATCAATGACCCTCATTGAGCACCCTGCTGTGTACCAAGCTTATATAAGATTTCATTTGTTTCTTTACCTGTTTACTGCACACAGGAATGCCACCTCTCCCCCTCCTGGCTGAACTATATCTTAACCATTCTTAAAGGCCCATCTCAAATCTTTCTCTGGGTAATCTGCCTTGACAATCTCAGAGTTCTTTTTCTCCTTTTTGAGCTGATCACTTACTATTTTGTATTGATGTTTTTAAATGTTTATCTTATCTCCCTAATTGCATTATAATTGCAATGTCTTCTCCCATAAAGGACGAATTCTGTCACAGACTTTTTTTTTTGGTATGTGTTGATTGCTTGCTAAAGGTACTTGTTGACTATGGGTGAGTTGAAATACTTTCAAAATTGTAAACAGCTCAATATTTTCTAAATTTGTATCACTTTAACAATCAGAAAAATCTGTCTCTGAGGTAAAAAATATTTTTATCATACTAAAATTTAAATGATCGCTATTAATGTAGACTCTTTTTAATCATGGTATTGGAAACATGTACTTGCCCTTTTAACTTCCTCTACTCACACTTTTTTCCTGGAATGTTGGTAAAAAGTAGATTTATCATGATCATTATTCTACTTTACGGGTTTAAAAGGATTGAAGGAAGTTAGGTCTTCTTAGGGCTAAACCTGTTCCTGTCCCTTATGAAATAGTTGAAGTGTCATAAGGAAAGATAACATTTCTCAGGTATCTACTCACTTCTCTGCCCATCGATTGTACAGCCTTGAGTAAGGCACCCAAATGCTTGGGCTCTATTGTCCTCATCAATGAAAAGAGAAACAGTGCTATTAGCTGGGGTTAATTAAGATCATATAATGTTCAGGAAAATGTTCTGTAACCTGTAAAGTCCTATCTAAATGTTAAGTCATATTGTTGTCACCATCATATCCATCACTTTATGCCTTTGCCACCATTTGCCGGCAACTCAGGCATCAAGATGAGCAACACCCATGGGAGCTGTGGACTTCTTATAGGAGGCAGCTATATGAGAACAGTTCATAGGTCAGATCTAATTTGTGCGTTGCAACTTCTGAGGAAACTGAGTGGGCTGGACCATTTATCTCTCTCGCTGTACTAGGATCCCTTCTGTGTTTTGTGACTCCGGCTACCACTGCCGCCATGGGCCTTTTGGACTGTAAAATGACTCTAGGCATCGGGCAGGGAGTTTTAGTTTAACATGTTGAACAGGTGGTCCTGATATATACTGTTTTATTGAACAGAAAATACCATCAGTTTTAAGACATACCATGATTTCAAAAATCACCAAGAGAGGAAATAATGCTACCAGTTTTAAAAGTATGACTTATTATTGATCACAAGATTCATCTCGATTTTAGAGCTGTTAAAATGTGAAAAATGAATGTCTGAGAATTAGTCGAGTATAGTGGGGCCATTGAAGCAAGAGCCAGCTCCGAGTCTTTGGAGCCCCAGCCATGGTGGGTTCTGGGGTCTCCCTGGCCCCTCCTCCTGCCTTAGCCTACTTTGCAGACATATGTAGCTAAGCATCCCTATGCTGAGTTACAACCAGCTAGCCTCCTGCTTCTCCCCTGCTTTTTGTCCTGTGTCCTGTAGAGGCTTTTTGTCCTGTATCCTGCAGGGAGGAGGAGCTGGCAGAGGCTAAGTGGAAGTGAGCACAGAGCACAATGCCCAGGAGCTTGGGAAGCTTTGTGATTTGGCTTGGCAATGCCACCCACCTCAGTCCACTCCTTGTTGTGTTAAATCATTGTGGAAAGAAGTTGACCAAGAAGCAGACCCTTCCAGTTCAGAGGGCACACATGGCTGGGCTTATCTGTTCTCTTATGCAGAGGCTTTAGAAGATCAAGAGCCCACTTGACGTTGTCCCCAGCCCTGAGTAGCAACTCCATGGTGAGGGTTGATCTTGTGATATGGACCTGCCAAAGTGACAAGTAACCTGATGCCCTAGGCTTAGGCCTAAGAGCAAAGAGGTTCTCTTTTCTCTCCAAGATAGAATTCAGGGTTGGAGGTGAGCAGAAGGTTCAAAGCTATTTGCAGCAAAAGGCATGATCCCTGCCCTTGTGTATAGAGTGGGGGTGGTCACCTGTGTTCTCAGGTTTCACTGCCAACTGCAGACATTTCAGCACCTCTTCTCATTCAGACATCTTGGGTTTCAGATGGGGAGGTAACCAAACCTTTCACATTTGCTATAGTAATGCTGTTTCAGTCCCTGTTCCTTGACCTTTCTTGTCACCTGTTCCTCTTGAGATAGTCACCCCCTGGAGTGAGACATCCAGATTTTGCTAACAATATTGGGACTTAATTGTAGCTCATACTCATGTCATCATTCAGTGTGGATCGTTGGGTAGCAATATGTGTCATTATATTATAGCTATGGTGTTGGTTTAACTTCTTTCTTTCAGAGTGAATTAGAAGGTTCTGTAGATTATTGCCCCTGACCCCTGAAAGGTTATTTAATCTCTCCATGGTTTTTCTGTTTGTGATATAAGTCTCTGTTCTTTATGCATTTAAGGTTCAAGGTGTTTTAAGGCTTCCCAGCCTTACATCGATAAGCCCAAACTCCTTTGCATGACACGCATAGCTGTCTTAGTCAGGACTTTTCCCTCAAACTAGCTTAAGCAAAAATGAAGTTAATGACTCATGTAACTGAGAAGTCCAGGGATAGACCTAGAGCTTCAGATGTAGGTGGCTCCAGGAGCTCGATTGATGTCTTCCGGTCTCTGTCCCTCTTTTGTCATCTCCTGGCTCTAGGGCCATCATTATCATGGCTTCATTCTATGGACACACTCTTTCCAAATAATGGGGAAGATGGCTGCACACATTCAAAACTGACCTCCTTCCAGCCTGGGAGGAAAGAGGCATTTCTTTCTTCTGATAGCATTACATGAATCCAGGGAAGCCTCGATTGACCCTTCCTGTATCTTGTGTTTGCCCCTGGACCAGTCATTGATGCTGGCTCTGATTAGCTTCTCCTGAGCCACGCGCCTACCTTCATGACTGTGGGTTCCTGGACACGGTGATGACAGCCCCACAGGGACCACACACAGTGCAGGAGGAGCAGCTGTCTAAAGGCAGTATGGGGGTGGACAGACAGAAACACCACATGTTCTCTGTAAAAGTCTTCTACGGGTTGGTCCCTTTCACATTTCCATCTCCTCCCAGGTCTCACCTACCAACCACATTGAACTATTTCCTGTGATAAAAACCTGCCTTCACCTTAACATCTTATTTTCTTTACATTCAGTGTTCCCTGGAAATTTTTCTTCCCCGTCTATACTTTCAAAATTCTTCTCAGTCTTTAAGGCTTAATTAAAATGCTACTTTCTTCGAAACTCTTTCCTGTACTTCCAGTTCTTCTACCTTGCAGCCAAAGGATTTGACTAATAGCACTTTCATAGAGTTTGTTTATTCTTCCCTCTATTTGGAGTTACTTGCTTATATGTCTGCACTAGAAATGCAAAGATTAACCTAACCATTTAGTATTCTTCCAGTGTCACATAGAATATATGCAATAAACATTGGTTGGATGGATAAATGTTCCCGCAAGGTCTTTTTTTTAGAGGATTCTATGTATTGGATCTACCCAGACACACACACACACACACACACACACACACACACACACACACACACACACTCAGAGCTTAAGTCCCTGTACGTAATGTCTGCTTAAGGATACACATAATGGACTTTTTGTATATTTCCAGCAAAACTCTGGGGAATGACGCTGCTAGCTTAGTTACAAACACATTGTCTTATCTGATGACTTTTCTATCTCTGGGTTAGGGAGCAGAATGAGTTGGGAATGGGGTCCATCAAGCAAAAAAATTGGTGGGTGAGGAAGCTGAAGGGTTGAACTGCATCATCTCTTAGAAAAGAGCAAAAAATACAATAGCAAGTTAACTAATGTCTCTGAGCCTCAGTTTCTTTGTAAAATAGAGGTAGTAGAGTTTTCATGTGGTAGGATGGTCATGAAAACAAAACAAGATAATGCGAGCAGGGCACCTAACACACACACACACACACACACACACACACACACACACACACACACGTACAAATAAGTAGGTGATTTTTTTTTTCAGGGTAGGCAGCCACATTGAGTGGGTCAATATTGGGAATGCATCTCTCTCAGTTTTGGTTGTAGTTACCTGGAGAATGTTGTCACTATCTAATGACCAGATGATGAACATCCTGAAAGGATGGAGTACGCGGATGGCCAGAAGCCAGTCAGCTCTGTTAAGAGCAGCGATGGCGGCAGGATGTGTTTTTATTTTCACTGCATCTGAAATATGCAGTTAGCCTGGAGAAAGAGAGAGGAAGCAGAAGCCCCCTTTGTCCAGATGATACCTAGTGTGTGAAGGACCCCCATCTCTGGCTGAAGGATCTGCATGTTGAAAGAAGGATACCAAGCCATTTTCTGGATTCACCCTGTGCCTGTTTACAAAAACCTAATTGTAGGCACTGAAGGAAAAGAACCCCAGAACACAGTCCACTGCTAGAATGATGGCAACGCCTGGAATTTTCTCTGATTCTTATTACCCCTCCTATGATACCCATCACCCCATGTATTCAAATTTGCATTTGCATTTGAATACATGCTTTTCATATTTATATAGAACAGCTATGGTGTTTCACCCAGACCTATGCAGGTCACATCGTGGAGAGGGAGACATATGTGATTCATTTCCTTAAGCCTGAAGTCTAAGGATTTACCCAAGGACCCAGGAATGTCATGAGGTAAGTTTTGGAAGTGTCTCAGATGGTGTGGTGACTATCGATTGGCAGGCTCACCTCCTCTTCCATTAACTGGCTGTGGGTTTGCGTTTCCAAACTGTGACCCACCATGTTAGTCATCTGACAGTGTCTTCAAGGAGGCAGAGGAAGGAGCACTGATTCACTAGTGAACGCTGGCCATGAGCATACTTATGCCTGGTGTAGCTGCCCCAGACACCGGAAGAGAGGCCCTCAAGAGCCAACACTTCCCAGAGCCAGAGAATGTTAGGATCGGCCGCCATGCGGAGACTTTATGGTTGTCTATGCAGACCCAGTCACTTTACTAATAGAGACCCAAAGAAGCAATACTTTCTGTCCAGACCTCCCTAAGCATTTAGTTTTCTCTTCCCTAGAAGATTTATCACATTGCATTGTGATTACTTACATATCTTTGGACTCTTTCAGCTGCAAGTGACAGAAAACTCAGTTTACACTTCTTTAAGCAAAAAAGGGACTTGATTGGCTCAGTAAGCAAGGAGTTCAGCTGGATCTGGAGGCTCTAATGATGATCTTGGGATCCAGGCTCTCTCTTGCGCTAAGTCCTGCCTGCCCTGTGCTGGCTCCATCACTCAGGCATGCTTTGCCTACTGTGGGCAAATGGCTGCCAGCAGTCCTAGAAGTAGATGGCCACGGCTCCAAATTCAGAGGTAAAAAGAAGGCTCTTCTCTCTCCTAAACTGGCTCACATTGGCTCTGAATGACTCAGGAACGAATCCCATGGCTCTGAGTTAGCACAGAAGAGACTCATACAGGCTGATTGGTGTGAATCATTAGCTGGGGTTAGGGGAGCTGGGCCTAATCCCTAGTGCAGTGCTCTCCCAAAAATGTCAGTAGTCTCGCTTTTGGCCCATGTACTTTGGCATATTGATTGGCACCTTGGTAACTCTTGGTATCTTATTGCTATAACCAAAACGGTAGTGGTAGTAGGGATCTAACTGAGCTAAGTGTGTTTGTACTGGACACATCTCATGAGCTTCCTCAGCTTTGTCTCTGTGCTCTCGGCTGCTCATTCAGTCCCTGTGGTGGCTCTCACTGTCTGAGGGTGACACCGTTCTGTAACTGGACACCATTCCAGTTATACACCCATATCTCCTGGTTTTCCCACACTTTCCAACTCTGGTGGAATGCCACCCCACAGGGCACGAGCTGTGTCATAGGGGCCAGATGGTGTAACTCGGAAGTGTGGGAGCAAGGTGATCAATGGTAAACAAGAGATGGGTAGGAACTTGGTGGATGAATCTTTCCTTCCTCTGTCTGTGGACTCTGTGAGGCCCACAGTAAAACAATGGCTGACATGATAATGCATCACTTTGCATTGCTTTTTATCCTTCCTGGCCTCACTGCTCTTCCTTTCATATTATTGCCCTAGGTTTGTACCTTCCAGAGAAAGCATCCAGACTCCAGGTTCCTGCTTCAGGATCTGTTTTCTGGGAAACTTGGTTGAACACATTATTTTGTTTTTAGGTAATATTTTCTTTCAAAACTGCTGAAAAGGTTCTTAAGTTCAATAATCTTGATTGGCTCTAATAAAACTGGGTTTCTCCTTTTTCCCCTTATTTGTGAGATGGATAAACTGAGACACATGGTAGATGCAACTTGTTTAATCTTACAGACTTACTTAATCTTTGGCCCACTTAAACACAGAGTCTGGGTTCCCTTTCTTTCCATCGACCCAATTGCAATTTAAGTCTGGATCTGCGCATAATAAAATGCAGAGAAAAATTGGTACAATTACCCCCGTCATTCTAGCCAAATCTAAAATAGCTGCATAATTGAGCTCCATGTCTCCATTTCACACTGGGGCTCTGGTAACACCCAAAGATGTGTTACCCGAATCTTGTCATTATGTTAAGTGCTACTGGTGATGATGGGTATATATTTTTAAGCAGTTGATTTCATTTCTTGAAATATTTTGCATTATGGGCCAAACTCTTTTGCTTTTTAACTAATGAAGATGAAAATAAAGTTCCAGTAAAGATAATAGTCTTTTGACAGGAGAGGAAATGTCATAATGACAAATAAAACATTTCAGATTTGCCCTGAGGCATATTATAAACATGAAGGTAAGGTTAATTAGTAAGTGGATATTTTGTGCTCTGGTGTCAAATTGATTTCTAAATGACTCCTTGTCGCTTCAAATGAGTTTTTTTTTTTTTAAGATTTGAAACTATACTCAAATATTTACAGAAAATCAGTAATAGAGACGAATCTATTACAAAAAAAATTCTGGTGTTGGGATACATTTCAGTCCAAACCTAAAAGAAAAACATTAGTGTTTCTGGCCTTTTCTCTGTGTGATGGCTGATATTTAGGGTGGGGAGTGGGAGTTGGAATTGCCCTATTTTATATAGAAATTTATTAAATTAATAATTGTGTTTTATTGGGAACCTTATGTCTTTCTGATATTTTAAAAGCACCACTGAGGAACTGATGCTCGAAATGCAGCTGCTTAATTATGTTACTTATAGCCATATACTACAATGTACATTAATCTAGAAAAGGCAACCCATTAATCTAGCATGAAAACCATGTCTGCACATTAGCAGCCCGAATTGTAAATGTCAAATCGATATTAAGAGCACAATTGAGTTTTCTGACATGTATTTAAAAGTACATGAGTGGTGACTGTTCTAGAAAAATAGTCATTATATAAACATGTCAAGTATTTAAGTAGGACAAACTATTTTAATGAAATGTACGTCTAAAAGAACTGAAGACACATTTTAGTTCGTCTGGTGCTTGCAGACAGGTCAGATGGACAAGTTGACTTTAGGTCCTTGGTTGGGTCCCAGCTTGGACTTTGATTTTCCCTGAGGTCATGAAAGACTCAGGGAGAAAGACCAAGGCTTTGTGGAAGATCTTTCTCAGGAACGCAAGGACGGGCTATAGGCATGTTCCATCAGGGCGAGGCTGATACGAAATACGACTTGCATCATGCAATTGGCAATTTGAGAGGGACAGGAGCCTAGTCATGGTGTCTTTGGTGTGAGAGACTGTTAGAAAGAAAGGGGTGACATCTTTTTAGCATCATGAGATTGTTCATGGCTTAGACCATGCTCACTTGTCAACCTTTCGGTTGAGCTCCACGTTCACATATTCACCTATGAAGTGACTAGAAAATCGGTCAGGTGTCGATCAATTCTTATGAAAAGTTGGGCGTTTAAATTTATTCGGATCGAATGTATTGAATAAATAAAAACCAAGATGAGCCAGATTCTTCTCTTTTGATTCTTTCATTTCTAGAGTCTTGGAAGAAACTTAGAGATTTCAAAAAGCTCCCCATGCCCAGGAAAGATGAGGAGGTTCCAGAAAGGAATAAGAATTAGCCACTTAGCATTGTGAGCTCATCAGTGCCACTAGATAGAGTAACAAATGGTGAAGGGCAAGCAAACTTTGGGCTTTGGAAGAACATTTTAAAACAGAGGTCTTCTGCCAAAGATTCTTTAATATCTACCTTCTTTATAATAATAAAAATACCTTGAATTTCAGTAAAATGCATTAATTTTTAACATACAAACACTGCTAGATTTTTGGTTCCAATTAAACGCATACTTGCCCAAGGCAGCAGAAGGCACTGTGCTTTGTGAAAATTTGCTTTTTCAATAAAGGTTAAAACAGCATTTTAGTACAAACCGCTTTAGTTTCTAAATGCATAAAAGGTGATAAAGTTTAAAAGTTAGAAAAAAAGATTATTGGACAGAATTTGTTTGATGATTAGTGCCTTCAGGCAATGAAGCACTATGATACCCAACTTCATTTTGGAACAAGATCAATTTTTTTTTTCAGTGCTTAGTTGAAGCATTAATCAAACATCAACATATTGAGAGATGTCACCTGTGGCTTGTTTGTTTCTGCTGCTCTGATTCATCTTTCCGGCTTTGTGGTTTCTTAACCCAGCTGAGGAATGGACATTTCAGGGATGAGTCATGATTAATCTTAGTAACAAGCTTAGCCATCTTCTTTCTGACCTCTTCCTTTGTTCTCCATTATTTTCTTCCATTCCTTCTCCTTCTATATTTAAGAACAAAACAAGTGTTTTAAAGTTAAAGGGCACAATATTTTTTTTAACTCGTCAGTCTTATAAGGAAATAAGATAAGCCCTAAATAGTTGGATTAAATTTATAGTCCATTGCTATTAAGAGGGCATGCAATACTCAATACTCAGTACTTCCAACTAGGTTTAATTTTACCTTTAAATTGACTTCTCTTAACTAAGTTCCTTTTTAAGAAGCCAGTTTTCTCCTATATAATGATTATTTTAGTAAAGTCATAATATTATAATCTGTGGGGTCTAGGAAAGTAAAACAAAGATTAATGGACCTGAATCTTTACTGTCTAGTCTAAGACCATTTCTGAGGATCAAGATTTTAACTTGGAAAAATTTAGCTTCATTACTGTTTTGGGATCTGACAGCTGTCTTTGTACTTTTAATAGATCATTTCCATTTGTGTTTTCAAATGAGCTTTTCTAAAATGCTTCCATGAAGTACCAAAAGTATACTTCTCATGTGTAATTTTGTTTATTTAAGGCTGATATATTGGGGATTTTTCTCAGTGAATTACTTTTGGTTATTTTGACACTTTCTATATCCCAATTGCTTCAACCTCATTTCTGTTTTATCAGGAGAGCCGCATGTGTGGCTAAGAAAATAGTGAGGTGTTCTACCCTTTGAATATGGGTATATGTAATATTTGAGAACTTGACAAATATTCTGAGGAACATGTTGGAGCCATTCTCACAAGCTCTGTCTCGTGGGGATTGTAGGGGGTCATTCAAGTCCCTATTTTCTATCCCATTCTGGAGAGAGACTAAAAAATGTTACTATCGGCACAAGGTGACATGTTATGCTTTTATAGTTCTGGCTCAGGATTTTTGAGTTGGGAGGTAGGGAAGAAGTTAGGTATTTTATGTCAAGTGCCTCTTACTGAGCCTCAGGGTTTGCATGGTAGTGAAAATGACAGATGGAAGAGTGGTGTTTATGATGGAATTTATTCCTCCTTGATGTCTATAAGAGGAATAGGTTAATTCTCAGTGGGGGGAGTCTACTCACATAAGAATGAATTGTCTCAACTTATATATAAAGACTAAGTAAGTAGCCAGTATTTATTTCCTTGAAATTGGGCTGGACCAGGTTTTGTTTTAAGGTTATCCACAACCAAAATACTATAAGAATAAACAATTCAAAGAAGATACTGCACAATGCACATATATTATACACAAGAAGGCAGCGTTATGTTGAGGGCCTGGAGGACCGTGTAATTCTTGCTAGCACAATGAAAAGAGAACCAGGAAGGGTGCAGTGCCTCATGAGATAGCTATTGCGACATGAGGCCAGAGGGGACAATGTCGTGTTTGAGCTGGGTGCCGTCAGGAATTCCTTGAGAAGGTGGTAAGCCAAGGTAGTTATCTTCCTAGCACAGATAATCAGATATTTAGCTCTTTTACGGTTGGAACTTCCGCTAAAAATGTTTGGGAACCGGCGACTGTGGTAAGGCCAGAAATGTGAGCATCTTACAGTGTTGGATCTGAAGTTCCTGTGAGTAATCACTCCGAGAAGGGATGGGGTTACAGGACATTGGACAGTGAGGTGGAACCCTAGGATAGCGATCGATGTCATCATTCAGTACCCAGGAGCTCCAAGCAGCTGCTCATGTGAGGCTACTCCAAGTAGCATTTTCAAAGTAATATATCCCGAGAAAAATGCTCCCACCATCTTTTGATCCAGTAACTGGAGTCCCTTTTTGGTGGTGTCTCCAGGGTGTCAAGCTCTTCGTGTGTGTACCCCTGTTTGCCTGCCCAGTCCCTTACTTAGGTTGGTTTCCTCTCCGCTTCAGTAATAAAAGCGTGCAGGCATCACAACCAAGGACCCACAAAGCGGTTTGGAAACGTTCATCCGTTAGTGAACCATTGGTGCCTCTCATGACAGTGCCAGCTTCTGTTGGTGCAGATGGTGGGGGCTGGCTCCTGATCAAGTCTTTCTGAGGCTGTAGAGCAGGAGGATGATGATCCAGTTAACCTCTCTCTAATTATCCTGTCCATTTGTTCCTCTGCATATATCCTGGCTGGTTCTGTAGTTCCTCAGGCTTAGTCTTCACGTACGTGGTACACTGCCCAGACCCCGCTCCTGGGCACCTGAGACCAGTGTACTGCTGTATGGCAGATTTCAGCCACTCCAGGTAGAGTTTATGCTCAGAAGGTGAAGTCACCCAGAGAACTTTTCAGAATAAAGGAGGAGAGAAGGGTTGGGAAAGAGGTAGACACAATGGCCCCGGCAGTACACAGACAGACAGCTTTATGTGCGTGTTCTCACAGGAGGTGGCCATACGTGTTGTGTGGTTCCTGTGAAGCATGTGAAGCATGTGGGATCTTCTCCCCAGAGTGAAGCTCCGTTGCAACATGGTGCCCGCCACGGGCTTGGTGACGGTGCTCTCCAGGGCTCAGTGTGGTACGAAGTGCTACCGCCGCATGTGGACGTAGCTCCCTGTAAGGTGACAAGACTATCAATGGCCACAGCCACCGCAGAGCAGGGAAAGACAGCTGCGCATCTTGGCAGGTAGCCATCAGGGCTCTGAACTGCGTCCTGCAGCGCAGGCCGGATCCAGTGAAGGCGGCAAGAGGAGCGGGTGGGAAGGGGCAGGGCACTTTTCCCAGCCAAGCCAGGTAGCTCAAGTAAATGTACCCTTCTTCCTTCATACTCCTAGGTCTTCAGTGTGATCGGCCGAGGCAAACCCAAGTTAGCTCGCGTGAGTCTGGCCTTGGGGAAAGCAGTGAATGAGGCACAAAAACAGGGAAGTGGGAAGTGGTTGCTCGGTGCTGAGTTTGGCTTGGAGTTTAGAGCACCGTGGGAGCCTTCAGGCTCCAAGCAAAACTCAGGGGGGCAGTGAAATTCACAGGAACCCAAACAAGGTTGAGGCTTGGCAGGAAGCTGTCCGTGGGGCCACACTGCGTTTTACACAGCTCTGCCTATGCGGGCCTTTCGGCCGGCCAAGCCACCTTTCACCACACATCGTGTTGCCCTGGGCTCGTTTGAACCAGAGGCATTGACTGTGTTCACTTCGGACTGCAGTTTTCCCAGAAGCAGACCCCCCTTCTAACACCCAAGGCCGTGTCCTTGGCCAGCGGGTTGTTATTTACCCCAGGGCCCAGCCAGGCAAGGAAATGTGGGGGTGTTTTTGTGAAGAAGCCCAACGGGGATTAGGGAGATGCGAGGGGCTGTAAAAGGAAACCGTGAACAGAGATCTGGAGCCGAGACTCTTAGGCTCTGTTGGGTGAGCCCACCCTCCCCCGCACCCCTTTCTCTATAATAGTCCTAGGAAAACGGAGATGGTGTCGTCATAGCAGCTGCTGATGGCCTGACAGACAGTTTCCGCAGCACGACATGAGGCCCTTTGGTGTCCCTGTCAGGAGATTGGCAGCTGAATGACACCAATGAGGCGGGACCTGTATTCCCTCTGGGAATGCCGCCCTAATTGATAGACAGAAGGCAAAGAGAAGGATTGTTTTTGAACCTGAAAAGAATCCCCTTTTTTTCTCCCTAAAGCTCATGCCCCCACTCTCCACCGCTCTATTTTCCCCTCCCTGACCCAACACTTTTTTTCTGAAGGTGTTTTGTTCCCGAGCAGTTACAGAGCTTAATGGAACTGAATGACTTTTACCCTTCACAATCTGTCAGTCAAAAGCCCCGACTCCAGGACTGTTAAATCAAGTCCTTTCAGAAGCAGACAGGAGAGGAATGTGTCAGTCAGGCAACAGACCCTGTTGTGTTTTAATCTGTCAGAGGGGTGATGGGGGGAGAGCCGCGGGCCCCAGGCAGGGCACATTCCCAGCAGCCGTTAAGAGGCCTTGACAAATCCAGGTGTGGAGCCAAAATGTCACCCAATCACCAGCATTCTTGAGGTGTGGGCTCAGCGCCCCCAGGCACTCGGCTTTGCAATCAACTATGAGATGTTTGGGCAAACTTTCAGCACAGGTTTCACGCTAAGCGTTTTGAACATGAAACCAACCACTAAGTGCTGGGTATCGGCACAAGGCATGGCTTTCAAATTAAGACGCCGGTTCGCTGTGTGCACCGCAGACAGTAATCCTCTGGCTGAAGGGCCCTCAGGTACACTCCAATTCCAAAACGATTTCGTGGAGCCACTTTCGTTTTTTTTTTTTTTCCCCTAATACTTTTCCCTTCACCGTCTATGACAATCCATTAATCTTGCCCATTAACTTAAAATTGCTGGGCGATTTTTTTTTATTTTTTTGAGGGTTCTGAACAGTCGCTTTTGTTCGCTATGGATTCAGAGCTTTGCATAAAAAATGTGCATCCTTAGACATCCTCGTGATCTATTCCTTATGTTTTGTGACATTTCCTTTACTGGCTTTCAACAACAGAAAACGATGGAGAAAGATGAGGGTAGAATGGAAATGGGGTGGAGGGAGTAGAGACGTTGATATTTAAACAAACAAGGCTTGTTCTTATCAGTTCCACGAAATACCAAATCAGATGTTCTCACCCAAGGCTGCGGTCCTGGGCGTTTGGGCAGCAAAGCCACCCACTGATCTGGACAGGGGCCTGCTCCTGGCCGTGGGGCAGGCAAGAAAGAGCTGCAGTGTCTCAGCTCTGGGGTGGTTTTGGCTTAGGGTAGACCTGGGCATGTGTATTGCTCGCTTTCTTCCTTCTCCTTGGGAGATTTGATGTAAAACAAAAGGAATTTCTCCCCCGTCTCTAGTTTGCTTTGCTTTGCTATGCTACCTTCCACCGCCCAACATACTATCATACCCAAGATAGACGGAGTAAGCAAAAATTCTGTCTCCCGTCTTTTTTTCCTTTCCATCCTATGCCCAATCCAAGTATTGGGATGCCCATCTCCCGGCTCGTCCTGGGACCACTTGCAATGCTTAGTACATTGCTACATTAGGCAACGTGAACCCCCTGCCCCCACTCTTCTTCCATCCCTCTCCAGCCAGCTGTAGGCGCTGTGTTTTCTTCTATCCATGCATTGGGACCTCTAGGGATAAGCCCATTTCAGACAGGCTACACTGGAAGTCGAAAGGCTGCTGGCATGGGCTGATAAACTGTCAGGCTGATGTAGTTCTAAACACGGCTAAGATAAATATGGCACACTCTACATTACGAAAGCTAAACATTTTCCAAAGAAATGGATTTTCAGCATTCTGCCACAACATATGAGATTAGAAAGTCAAACTAGACTAAAGCTGAAGTGATTAACAACAACAAAGCAAGACAGTTTGTTTCTGCGTTGGGAAGGATGGCGCTGCTCTTTCCTCTGGTGGACCCGTTCTGCGGGTGACCTCAGCGCCGCCCCCTCACTAGCTGTTCCCATGGGACTCCGCGTTAAGTTTTGAGGCCCAGAGAAAACTTCATGGGAACAATATTCCTCCGGAATATTAATGAAGTCTTTAACTTCAGTCCTAGAAATATGTGCTCTGAGGCTTCCTGAGTCCATCCTTCACTGGTTATTAATGATCTGCCACACTTAGAGAAAAAGCCGTTTCTCGGCTCGCTTTCTGCCTGCCTTCCCTTCCCTCAGCCTAAAACAAACAGAGCATCTGGGGCACTTCTGGGAAACACAGCAGCCTTCCGAACGGGGGAAACAGTTTTCTCTTTATGCCTGAAACTGCACATGGATGCTATGGCCTCTGTTTTTAACATTAACGGCCACACGAAAACTCGCAAGCGGAGGCTTATCGCTGATAGAAGTGCTTCTGAAAATGGACTTTATCTGAAGTTCTTTAGATCCTTCTTTCTTCCAGATTCTCCATAGGTGGCACTCAGGAAGCTGCTCTGGTTAAAAAGCAAATAAATCTGTACACAAACCAAAAAAAACAAAAGTAACCCCAAATCCTACTTGTTGCTCTGGCAGTCCCCAAATTCAGTCAACAACATCACAATTAAGAACAAGCAGTTTTTCATCCTTTCTGTGCCATTTCCTATGGCTGTTGGGGGTGGGAGGAGACAGACAGAAGCTTGCTGATAAGTCATATTCCTGCCACACGGTGCTGACACACTCAGAATTGGTTTAGTCATGCCCACATATGAAAAAACCTCCTGTCTGCTCAGCTTCAAATACAGTCAGTCCTGTGGTTTGATGGTGGGTGGACGTAACGTGCATGTATTGGCCATAATACGTTTCTCTGCCATCATGCTTAAGTAATTCTTGTTCGACATAGGTAGGTCCAGCTAGCTTTTCGTTTGGACGGCTGCTAAGTCTTTTGTCCTGGGTGGATGCTATAATGACACAATTCCCTTCCTAAAGTCATACATTGAAGCAACTGGAAGCCACATTGGAAAGTCTGGTTGATAAGGCTAAATTTACTTCATTTTGAAGGGGGCAATTTGTGTTCAAAATTCCTAATAAAAGGTCTTACTATTTAAATATATGAGAACTTTAGTGTCAATTCTGCAATGATGCATTCTTGGGGTTTCATCTCATCTCAAAACCGGATTACCAGAAAATCTATGGAGTTGCCTCTCTAGGCAAAGCAGGGGGAACTCGATGCAAATTTGTAACTAGCACATCAGTGGCTCAGGGGTGGAGACAGGGCAGAGGTGCTGCCACTTGCTGGTCCAGTTTCTTTGTTATTAGTTTTTGTGTGATTTTTAGTCAAATCAAATCATCTTTAATTAATTAAAATAACAATCCTAGTGATCATAATAATTAATTATAATGTCATATGTTGATTAGGCCTTATCGTATTGGTTTAATAATAATATATGTTAAATGATTCCAGGCACACTCTATATACATTATCTTATTTAAAAGGTAAAAACCCCTGTTTGAGGAGGTGTTTATATAGCAGGTAAGAGTTTGGGCTTTTTGTGATGAACTGCCTGGGTTCAAATGCTGGTACCGCCACTTACTATGTGTGATCACCATCTGTAAAATAGGAGTGATAATGGTATTCTCTTCACAGGATGATTTTATAATCAAATGAGTTCACATATAGAAAGCCCTTAGAACTGTGCCTGGCCCATCAGAAGTGCTATATAAGTATTGTTATTGTTGTTTTGTTCCACTGTGTGTCGCTGACATTAATAATTCAAAGGGTGGTTTCGAGCAATTAGGGACAACACACTTTATCAATAACAGCTAGCACCCTACCTCGCCTTTCACCACCATTTCTCCTCCAACTCATTGGCCCAAGGCTGGCAGCAGTGGGTTTTCTGGTGAATGAGTGATTTTTACTCCTTATGAGCATCTAATCCTATAAGGAAGGCTTCCTCCCCCAGGGCAATGCTGAATTCATCCCAGTGCAGTTTAGAGTCCCCAGGAGGTGGCCGAATACTTCTGCGGAGCCCCAGGGTGACACCTCATTTTCTGGATCCCTGTGCATACCTGCTGTGGAGTCTCTGAAGTGCTGGGCCGGCCCTGAGAGCCACACTCTTTCAAGATGTTTGACCCTTGTCTCATGAAACCCATCCTGCTGCTCCCCCAGGCCGCTCTTGATCTTCACTGTTAAGTGCCATGGCAGGATATTAAAGTGGCTAACACAATAGTCTGGAAACTAGAGAAGACCTCTCAACAGGGCACGCAGCAGCGCGTGCCTGCTTAGTGAGGGTGTTCTCGGAGATCGGGCTCCCTCCCTCGGCCCATCTGGGGTGCTGTCAGGCCATGTCACACGGTGGACACAGTCACACCCGTTGGGCTTCCACACAGCGAGATGCTGCCAGGGCACTGTGCCCACTGCTTCCTAATTGCTACCAGATCTGCCACTTTCCTTTTAGGATGACGGCTAAGTCCCCCAGTCATGGCATGCTTGCCGATTTCATTGAGAGGTCAGACAACCCTTAATTTAATCCGGTTTAATTTAATACATATTAATCAAACACATATATGCCTTTAATCATTTATTTTATTTCTCATGACTAAAATCCTGGGTATATATTATCATGAAATTGGAAAATATGCGGAATCAAACTATTTTAATTCTATTTCTGATACCTTTGGTCCTCCTCACATTAATCCTGAACAGCTCATGAGTTTTGGCCTCACCCCTGAAATGCAGCTCCCACCACTGGCAAGTTTGTCCACGTGCGGTGGGTTTAAACTGATGCCCCCACGCACTTTTTTTTTGGTTTTCTTGAAATAAGTGGCACCTAATTTTGAATTTTGACAAGATCCAATCTGGCCACAACATAGTCACAGGTGTGATGAAGATTAGAACTAACCAGCTCACATGGAGACCAATTCCATTTGACATGGCGAAGGGTATACTAATTCCTGTCACTCCTCACCCTGGACAGGAAGCCAGCTATGGGTACATCCTGTTGCTAAGGGTGGGGGAGAGTGGGGTCATTTAAATTAGAGTAGTAGTGATTTGGACTTTTAGTCTCATGAATACCAACTTTAATAATGAGGACATAATTTATAAATCAGCAAATAAATTCTTTTAAGAGATCTTAGGTGGGACGGAAGACACATGAGGATGGATTGACAAGGCAATCTTGGACACTCAGAGTTTTGTCTGCACCCCCTACCCCCACCCACCCAGTCTCTTTTCATTGAGAAATTGCTTTTTCTCTATTCTAGCTGATTCTTGTGGATTGTTGATAACAAAGCCTCATCCCTGGCTGTCTCAGTCTCTCCAGGCTGCTATAACCAAGTACCATATACTTGCGTGGCTCGTAAGCGATGGAAATTTGTTACAATTCTGCAGCCTGGAAGTCTGAGATTGGGGTTCTAGTATGGCCGAGTTCTGGCGAGGGCCCTCTTCCAGGTGTCACACTGCCAGCTTCCTGTGTTCCCCCATGCCCAGCGCCAGAGAAAGGAAAGGAGTTCTCTGCTGACTCTTATCAGGACACTAATCCTCTTATGGGGGCTCCACCCTCATGAGCTCGGCTCATCCTAATTACCTTCCAAAGGCCCCACCTACTAATATCATCGTGTTTAGGAGGAAGTTTTCAATATATGAATAGTTGGGGGACATAAATATTTGGTCCATGATACTGGATCTCGTGGGTGGGGAAGTAGGCCCATGACCTCAGCCTGGTCAGATTCAGTCTTCTTATCCACAGAGAATGAGCCAAAGCTTGGGTTGTGAGAATCCATCTGTGGGTACCGGGACAGGTTTAGGGCCTCCTGCTTTGTATGTAGGGAAAGCCTATGGTGAGAGAGAATAGGCCAACACACAAAAGAAGAGAGGCAGGGAGAACAAAAGAATGGATGAAGGGAGGTAGGAGGGAGGGAAAGAGAGAGAGAGAGAATATTGTTATTACTTGAATCTTTGTCACCCCCCTCCAAAAAAAAGAATCCACTCTTTAATTTCCCATTTTATAAATCACTAAATCCATTTTTTTCTGCTTATGGTTGTTAAAATAGAAAGATGTCTGACTAACATGAAAGGTTTAGGGACTAATACACAAGGGTTAGCTATCCTTTACTGGGCTTCGGCAATCTCTTAAATAATCCACATGTCTCTTTCCTCACCTGTAAGTGGAGTGTCTGCAGTAGTGGGCTCACAGTACTCCTTAGGAAATATTTGAAGAATAAATGAAGTAACCAACTGTATAGGGATAGTTAGTTAGTACTGAGTTTAACCATATGAAATTGCTAGCATTTGACCATTTTTAACTTGTAAAAGTAGTTTCATGTGGTTAAACTAATAGCATTTTCTCTACTGAGAAAGTAGAATGTCAGTTAACATTGATTGAGAACCTACTATGTGCAGGCCTTGTGTCAGATGCTGCGAGCAAACTAAAGATGGGGACCTCAGCCTAGCGAGGGACTACAGCTTCCTAAGAAACCAGGGCTCTAGTGTTGGCCTCACTCCAGAAACTAAGGAAAAGACTAGCTTTTTTTTTTTTTTTTAAGATGTCATCTTTTTGGTGAAATGTGAATTGTGCAATCTAAGATAGTGTCAAATTCAAAGGAGAGTTCAGTCACTACACTTTTGGAACCTCTCCTTTTGCAACCTTCTCTCTGGAACCCATTTGGAACATTCACGCTCCATCCCAGAGTCAAGGATCAAAAAAAAAAAATATTGGACACAATATGCCTTTTCAATTATCTCTGTGCCCATTCACCCTGTCCGCATGAGAATTTTCTCCTTTCATCCTTTTTGTCTAGGGAAGAACCAGCTTAAAATCTTATCTGTGCTGCCTCAAATCACCAATTTACATCAAGCAGAGGCTGAAGAATAATAATGGAACACAGCTGAAGAATAACAAAAAAAATTTACTATGCTTTCAACCTACATGTAACTAAATGGCATTGAAGAGATTCTTCTGTCTCTATTTCTTGAATTCTGTTTCTCGATGTGGTGCAGCCATCTGCTGTAATGGTTTATTCTAAATATCTCAATTTCAGGGTGTTTGCCCACCCATTCTCCCATACATATGTATACTTAAAAGCAGAGCCAGAGCCTTGCAATTTTCCTAAATCAGTATGGCTGCTGATCTCACATAGAAAAAGAATTCCCCATCGAGAGCATGTTTGCTAACTTTCTTTGAGCAGCCATATGGGTAACCTTCCTTTGCAATATAAGGAACCTTGGGAGGGCTTTAGTGGACCTACAGAAGGAGTGTGATAGACTCAAAGTGTTAAAATACCTGTGGTCACTACCATGCCACCTCGATGTTTTAATTTATCATCCGCAAACAGGAGAGATGTTTTTCTTCCGAGTGTACATAAATACGGCCGTTCAGTGCAGTCCAAACTGTGGGATGTGGCTGCAGAGCTCTCTGGCGTTGCCAAACCCTCACGCTTGTCTATACACATTTTGCAGGGGGCATTCCCGTTGCTAAAGGAACTTAAGTCACTTTTTTCCTGAATGTCCTGTGATTGGCAGGAGTGCTGGCTGTCGTATCGTATTGTTCTGTGGTGGGGAATATTTTTTATTGCGAGTTCAATAGCATTTCACAGTTATTAAACCAGAGTCATTGTCCCTGGAGGCTCCCAAAGAACAGCTCAGAAACTTTAGGGCATGGGGGGAAAGCATACATGCACAAAACCTGTCAGTTATCCCCATTGTTCCAATGTGGCTGTCATACATCGACTGTGGCGTTTAAGGTGTTTGGGGGGAAATGTTGAGAAAGTGGCTTTTCAAACATATCATTTATAGCCAATTTCTTTTCATACATAAGAATTTATGGAACCGTATTCATTGCAAAAATTATTTTGAAGTGCTTAAAAATGAAAATATTTAAGAAATGGTACACTTATGTCATTACAACTGCACACTGAAGCATGTAGATTTTTTTAAAAAAATGTTTATGATTTTAGCAGATATGTCCAAATGTCCCCTAAACCCCAGATAAATGGCTGCCCGAAATCTTTGCTATGGCCACGAAGAAGGCTTCGAGAAGGAGATGAATGGATGTGTTCGGGAAGGGGACATACAGAACGCTGCGAGTAAGAGCTCCCTGAGCTTATTTAGCGGATAATGAAAACATCACGTAAGTGAGCTGGGCGAATGACTTTGTGCAACTGACAGGTGTTAGTGAAAACTGAGGACTTCCCGGGAGAAAAAAGCGGCCCCTTGGACAAACCGAAATATTCATCCAAGGAGAGAGCACAGGACCGTGGCTGTTTTTGCAGGGCTTGGATGAGGCCCCAGCAGGGCACATGGCCTTTTGTGGGTTCCCCTGTGTAGGAAACACCTAGGGTCTTTCTCCAACACCCAACCTTCTGGGAATTTGTTCTGTTATTTCTCCTGACCGCGCTGAGCCAGTTCCTGAAGAATTCTCCGCTCTTTGTGCACCGTCTGTATTGTTCTCTGCTTCTCCTTTGGAGCAGTCCGTGAGGCCCCGAGGGCCACACCAATGCTCAAGTCCGCGGCTGCACAGTCCATCTTCCACCGAAAGGAATATGCATTCTTATTTCCCTTCAGGTGTCTCTGGCGGCCACTGGGTGTGGGCAGGAACTTGTGTCTAAACAAAAGCAGAAAATGGACAGCCTCCCTAAGCACTGCTGGCCACTTCTGTTCGGTGATGCCAGTCTCTGGCTGGTTTCTGAGAATCTTCTGTTTTTCCAGAACTCACTGCAACTTGAGAGGAACATCCCCTGTGGTTGATACTGTGGTCAGCGAGTTTGTGGTGGTTGTGTTGGTTCTGTTTAGACGTAGTTCTTCACCTCTTTTCATGAAAAGGGGACCCCCACCCCTTCCTGGAAAGTTCTAGTTACTCTCTCTTCTCCCTGCCTGTCCCCCACTCCAATTCCTTCCACTCTTCATGTCTCATGAAGGAAGTGAGGGTTTCCTTTACTGGTGAATTGAAAGATATACTTCTCCCCATGATAACTTTGAGGGACCATTTTTTTCTGACTGAATCTTTCCATCATCCATAGTATACTTTTAAAAAAAAAATAATTAATCTATATCTTATGTTTTGTCTCCAAACATTCCTGCATTGCTCAAAATGGATTTGCCAACCTCCGACCTCTGTTTTAAAAGAGAGAAGGGACATCTTTAAGGTGAATTTTAGACAAAATTATTACTTTTTAATAAATAAATTTGTTGGCTGAGTTGTTCTCAATTTTGTCAATGTCTTTCTGTTTGTATGTGCTCAAGGAGGATATAAATAAAATGGATCATTATCTGACCTTAAAACAGTAACATCTCATGGAAAAAAGCCTGGAATGATTTATGCCCAAATGGTACCATGGGGACGGGGTTGTTTGGGCCATTTTTTCTATCTTTTAAAATAACCTTTCTGTATAGTGTGTATTTGTATTTATATTTTTAAAAAGGCATTTTACTAACAACCCTCTCCACAAGCTATTTAGCATTCTGGTGATTTTTTAGGGGGTTATTTATAAAGAGATTGTGCCTCCAAAGAGGATTCAAGTAAGTACTAAACTGAGTCTGCTGCCTACGTTCATGTGCCACTTTGAACAACTCAGGTTTTCTCATGTGTAAGGTGAGGACAAGAACCTCTCCTTGTAAGAAATATGGCGAGACTCTAATGAGATAACACGTGGAGAAAACTGTGATGTATGTAAAGTGCCACCCATATAAGAGGAATGACAATAGCAGTCATTCGTTTGGGAGGAATTAATGGGGCAAATGTAGATCAGGAATCTGGAATGAGGGAATGTGCTCCCTGGTGACCTGAAATACACAAGATTTTTACTTCTGTTAGCATGAATGGAGGAACCCTTTCGGGAAGCTTCAAGCTTGTGCAAGCAGTTTAATATTCTTAGGGACAGCTTCCCTTTTGTGAAGGGAAAATGTGTGTGTGTGTGTGTGTGTGTGTGTGTGTGTGTGTGTGTGTGTGTAGCCAAAGTGCCTGAATGTGATATGCAGTGACATGAAACTCCATGGAAAAGTAATCATGATAGCACCCATATAACCTCACCACCTGACTGATTCAAGGTTTTTTTGTTTTTGTTTTTTTTTTAAAAGACTGACTTATGTGGTGACAGATGTTTGGTAAACTGTCACAGAAAGGTAAAACCATTTAAAAAAGAGAAAATAAACAGAAATGGCAACAGTCTTTCATGGAACACCCAACTAAACCACTAAATAAAGCAGCTATCTGGGTGACACAAAATGCAGTGGAGTTTTCCTGCCTTCCTAAAGAAGAAGTAGATGACAGGGAATGGCACTGGTGACAGTGAAGTGACCTTTTGGAGGCAGAGGCAGGTAGAAAAGAGGGGAGCTGGGGGGATGCCTGGATCCTCCCTGAAAGCCCTGGGCTCCCCTGAATCCTGGTGAACCGTCTTCAACACAGCTCACGTGCCAGGAGGCGCGGCTCCTGGGTAGGTCTGCACCGTTCAGCAGTGAAAGGGTTACGTGTAAAGGTGATCAAAGATTTAAACTGTCATGTCGACAGTAAGCCGGGGAGCAGGCCATGCAGAGGCCTTAATAAATCTGCCCTTGAACTTATGGCCAGACCTCATTCAGCAGAAAATTATTTCTGCAGAATATTGAGTGCTGTGCTCTGATAGAGACAGAAATCAAAGAAAGGTGGAAATGGGGAGAAGAGATGGAAATTCAATCCACATGCGGTGGGGAGGACTCTTCAGTGAATTCTTTCTCAGATGAAATAAGAAACAGAATGTGTAAGACTCTCAGACTATGGTGCATTGCTTTGATTGCTAAAATGTCTGAGGGGAAGAAAATGGACAAGGAGTGATTCTCAGGAAGATTGCTATGGAGGGTGCAGGGAGGAATCTTGGTGATTTAGGTGTGATTGTTTCTTCATTTGTTCACTGAGCCAACCAGGCCTTCCTGAGTGCTTACTACCAGTGAGACGCTCAATATCGAGAGGAGCATGATATCTCGAGGCGTTCAGAGTGGATGACTTAGAGCATCATGTTTCTTCTACACTTAAAATTTGTCCAGCACCAGCTCAGTTCAGTGGAGTACAGTAAGGATGCTCTGCTGCCCAGAGGCGCCAAGCATTGTGGGAAAAGTGCTCTGCTCACAGTGTGAGGGCATGTCAGGCCTCAGGTGCCAGAGAAGGGGCAGCGCCTTCCTCCCAGTACATCTTCCTAACTTAGCCTGAGGAATAGAGTTTTCATTAATTTAAAAGGCCGATTAAAATAAAAGACCTCTTTTTCTCAGACAAGATAGCATTTAAATCTTATTGCTTCTTCCTTATGGCATTTGAGAAAGAGAAGAAAGGGTTAAAGACTGGAGGAATCTAGTTTTCAGTTCAGTTCATAAAGGCACGAAGAATTCTTTCAATCCCAGACCAGAGATAATTTGAATTCAAGGGATAATTTAGGAGACAAGATTTTTTTTCCCCACCATTTTTGAAATTATTGAGAAAAGCTCAAGAAAAAAACTCAAGAAAATGATAAAATCTTTTCTTCTTTTAAATAATTTATTTGCTTTTATTTTTCCCCCCTGTACTTTCATTCCCAGAGCAGTAATGAGTTTTAGGAACATAAGGTGTCAGATATTGGCTTTTTATTGTTGTTGTTTTTGTTGAGGTCTCTAAATTCACGACCCCTCTGGGCATTCTAGACACAGATAATATATAATTTACAGAGATCTGCAGCTTTCATCTTCTCTTCTCTCTAAATTTTGGAGCTTTTTGTTCGAAAGGGTGATTTGTTTTGCTGTAGTGGAACCAGCCATGTCTCCAGAAGTTTTAGCAGAGGACCTGATGCTTTGTGGTGCCCTGAGCTTTAGCAGAGTCTTCCAGGCTAAGCGATTGCTTCTGTGAGCTGGGACAATGTGTTCTCCCTGCCTAGGGAGGAGATGGACCAGATGGCTGTCTAAGACAAAGGGCTTAAGGTGAAGGCTCAGAAGGCTCATGTGTGAAAATAAAGATTCCCGTCCGCTAGTTGAGCATGGAGGTTGCATGAACAGGGGTGAAGAAGTAGTGGGCTGAAAGGGAGGAATCGTGTTCATGTTAATCTCTAGATGTTTCAGAGGACAAAGATATAACAGTTACTCCAGGTTATTGTTTCATGAAGGACTAGATAACCAGGTACAGAGCTGGGTTAACCACCCAACATGCAATACCTTTGTATAGTTTGTCCCCAGTAAAGATTGTGTGTCCAGGATGGTATAAGTCCCCAGAGGTGTAACCAATTTGAAAGATCTTTTGTGGCTTCTCTCTTTCTCTGTCTCTGTCTCTCCCTTTTTCTGAGAAAGGAGAGTTGGACTCTGTGTGGTCTGAAGGGGTCCAGGGTAGTGGTTAGCCCTCCAGCTAAACCTGGATAGCGCCTTGGGGTTGCAGACCTGGAGAGGCAGATGAAACCAACTACTGCCTAGAGGATCGATTGCTATCGATCGGTTCTTCTCTCAGTGTGTTAAATATTAATGATGCATTTTGTTATTTGACGGATGTTATTCATAAGCTCAATTTTATATTTTTCATACACATTTTTAAAAACTTTACTACCTATTTAATCATACAAAGAAATTGCATCGTAACAGAACATCCTGTTAAAAAAAATATATTACATACACGTGCGCAGAACTTTGCGATTGCTTTTTCCACTCTGGATGGATGATGTCATCACTCTGTTCCTGGTTTCCTCCACTCGTACAGGATGAGAACACACCTCTCTTACTTCCCTCGTAGTGTGCAAAGACTGAGCCACCCCTCTGCTCACCGTATGTCCACCAAGACTTGAAGTTCTTTGGGAAGCATCTACAGAAGGAAAAATAATGATCATTTTCTTTTATTTTGATCCTCGTAATCTGGTCACCGTAACTTAGAATCTGGAGCAAAGCTGTAGATGCTTGGTCTCATGAATAGTGTAAGTTATATGCTCTACTTTAATTCACAGCAAATGAACAAATTCGTGCTGTCTATCTAGAAGGGCATGGATCTCTTTTTGCCCAAATCCTGCCATGACATATACCAAACTGAGTTCTCTGAGTACTTTTCTCTCTGCATGATAGATAACTGTTGAGAAGCATCTAGCCCACTGTTCAGAGCCACTGAAGCCCCTTATTCCCATTTTTCCCTGCCCAGTCCCCTCTTTTCTTACTTAAATCAAATTCCTTCTTTTTTTTTTTTTAACACTTGAATTCAGAGTTCATGCTGGACAAAGAGTTTGGAGAACTCAGGGGAAACTTCTGACAAATGCATTGACAGTGAGGGGCGAGAATGAAGTGGGAGAAGCCAAAGAAAAAAAAGTTAGTCCAAGAATGACGAGGAGGAGGCACCAGTGATGACGGAGGAGGGTTTGGTTATCGATCCCTTTTAAGATTCCTGCTTTGGCCTGAAACAAAGGAGACTTGAATCATTTAGAAGACAAGCAAACCATAGAACTCACACAAAGTTGGTGACTTGTAAGAAAAGAGCATTATATGAGTGCCCACAGGGTCAGGAGATTCAACTCTCAAAGGACGTATGGAAACCCAGTGATTGGCTTCATTAAAACTCAGGAGAAAATGAAAAGAAAGGAATGTGCCTGACAGTTTTTCAAAATGCAAGCTTGTTTTTTCATGTGGAATATCTCGGATTGAAAGCTAGCCAAATAATTGCTGAGAAACTGTTTGGTTGGATTTTGAAAGGCTGGAGAAACCGTCTAGTTGTAAAACGGAATATTTGCCGTGAGTGGGAAAAACTGGAGAGATGGGCCAGGTCAACCGAAGGAAACAAAAAGACGTAGAGGAGGGAAGGGAGTTTGTGTTCGTGAGGATGCGTGTGAAGGAGTCTGGGCAATAGTTAATTTGCCAAGTTTTGAGTTGTGAATGTTTTTCTCAATGTGGTTTCCAGGAAGCATTTAGTCTTTCATGCAAAGTGGTATCTTATAGAATAAAAAGCGATAGCCTCTGGCTTACTGTACCTGAAATTTTGAATTCTGCTTCAGGCATCCATCTCACATCTAGTTAACTATAGAAATAAAATCGGAGGGAATTTGGCCTTCAGGTTATAGGGCTGGAAAATGCTTTGAGAGGCCTTCTGGTTGGATTACGTCTAAACCCGCTCTGACAGATGAAAATTTATCTTATTTTTAAATGTTCCCCAGAGGTAGAGTGTCCACAGACTCCCTTACTAACTCATTCCAGTTTTTAACGACCTCCACATTCAGGAAATTCCTTCTTCTGTCTTACCTAAACCCACTCTGCTACAGCTTAAGTCCATTTTCCTCTGACCTGCCCCAGAAGAGATGGAAAAGGGAGGTCATCCACTTGCATAAACATCCTTTCACGTAATTAAAGATTAATTTTTAAAATCTGACAAGTTCTCTATCTCTTTTTTATCACATTGAATCTCCCCACTTCCTGCAGCCTTTCCTCAGGGGTTCAATCTCCCAGCCTCTTATTCGCCTTGGCAAAAGCCTCAGAAATGTCCTGTGTTGTCTGAAATCTAGCTGTGGGCTGGGAGACAGGAGACACTGTGGCAATGCCACCCTTCCCTTTTTCCCTTGGGCTGGCTGTCCGTGCCAGAGCTTATGTGAGAGGCGAAGAGCACTGACAATGTTTTAAAATTTTAACGTTTTTCTTGCCCACATTGTATTTGTTTTCAAAGTTGAATTTCGCTCATACGACAGGTCTGTGGACATTTACAGGGGTATATATCTTTAGGTTTTCGAGGAGCAAAAAAGAAGTATGACAATCCATGAATACACTGAACTAAGAATCACTTGGCATAATGCAAGGGTGAGTTCCATGATGGCCTCTAGAGAAACAAAAATCTATTCTCACTCATGGTGGCCTTTCACTAGTGTAGGCATTTTAGAAAATATCCTTTCAGCTCTGCCCAGTTGTTATTTGAAATTTTCCGTGAATCCGTTTCTGGTCCTTAGGCTGAAATGCTGATCTCGCTCTCATTCTTGGTGATGAGACCCTAGAATGTAACCAGATTGCACTTGGTCTGCACTTTACATAAATACTTTTAGGGCAGGGTGCAGTCTTGACTTGTTTTCTTGGGCGTCAAAGCTTTTAGTTACATAAAGTCACGTATTTTTTAAACAATTTATTTTTTTTCACTAAACTAGATGTTTCTTTTCTGTTTACATGGAGTTTCTAACATATTTAGATATTTGGATATCAGAGAATCATGGGGCTTTATTATAACTTTTTTTTTTTAATGAAAAGCTAATACATAATTTGAAGCATTCTCAGGTTTCTCTGGAGTTTTCAAAACATGCTCCTGAGGGTGTTAAATGGAAAACAGGTGCTTTTAAAAACCTGTGGCTATTTTTATGAATCATGTATTTACTCTTACTTGTGTCTTAGCAACGAAGCATAGAAGAAAGCACAGCACGGAGAGAGTGAGTTACTTGTCAGTCATCATGAAGAATGTGTTCAAAGCTAACCGCTGACAGTGCTGATGAGGTGAGGGCATCCAGGATGCTTCTAAGACCCCACACACTCATCCATTTCTATTCTTATTTATTAAAGGTCCCCTATTGTGGGCCAGGCCTTCGTCTAAGTACCAAGGTTATTGCAGGGAATAAAAAGAGACCATAATCACTGCCTTTTAGAGAATCTGCATTTAGTTTAGGCTTTATATATTTATCTCTCACAGCACCTAATAGCGTTGAAAACTTTACCTTCAGAAATGTATTCCTTCTTTTGCAGCCATTAAAAATGTCATGAGAGGTTCGTGACCTTGTAGAATATGTTTCTTGAGATATGTTAAAGGAAAAGAAGGATACAAAGTTGTGTAGCATTCTATTCTAAGTCAGAACTAAGAACAACAATGTAATCATTCTTTTAAAAACACACACACTCAAAATTTACAATAAACAGGCACACAGAAAAGACTAAAAGGAAATGCAACAACATGTTAATGGTGCTCTGGTTCACAGAGTGGCCTCCTTACATGGTGGGCAAGGAGAGACCGAGGGACAGACCACCCAGATTGGTGGGCGGCGGTTTTAATAAGCAAGGGAACTTACTTGTGGGGCTTGTGGTGAATGCACCTCCACACCTGCCCAGCAGAATCTTAAAAGTTTATATAGAGGCCTTAGCTAGGTTCAGTCGCATGTATCACCCAGATAGGCTCAGCAACACCTCACTCCCTCGAGGCTATGTCCTTGGAACCACTCTCACTGCAGAAACTGTAGGCAGAACTGTTCATTTCAAGGAGGGGGAGGGTGTCAGGAGCCTCCATTGTCCACATCCAGGTCAAGGGTCAAATGGCGGTGAGGTCCTATTGCCTCCTCCAACATGGTGCTTGTCTTTGGTACGAGGATGATGGGTAATTCTTCTGCTTTATGGTCTTATGCATTTTTCATTTTTTTTGGGGGGGTAATAATCAGATATTACTTTTAAATAGAATGACACAGGTTCATTAAAAGAAAATTATTCCCTTCTGTCTTTAAAGGCTTTAAGCTTTTGCAGAGTCTCTCATTAAAGTATACCTGGGATGAGTCAGTCCCTAAGCCGTTGTCAGTGAAGACTTCAAAGGCAAGCACTTGAGGAAGAGACCTTGTGCCAAGAGGGAGGAGACTGGGAGGGAGACAGAATCAAATTTTACTTACATTGCGCTTTACCTACTCCTAGACTGGTACTTTCCGGGCAATCCCACAGTTACAGGGAGCACAGGAGTCCTTTTAGTTAGGGGTAGAATAAAAAAATGAACATTTAATAAATACTTAAGCATCATACATCCCACCCCATCTTACAAGCGAGGAAACTGAGGTTGGAGGCTTTATGGAATTGCTTAAAGAAAGTAAGAAGTAAAGTCAGGATTCAAACCCAAGTCTACCTGGCTGGAGAGAGTTGATCTGCTTTCTCTGAGCTTCTAGAAATGCCCCAGTAACTTTTAGAATAGAGCTTCCTAATATCCTGGGTAGGGTTTCTATGCTCGGAGTGGCCAGGGCAGTCCTGATTTAAAAGAAATGTTATTATTTTCAAGGAAGTTCATTTGTTAAATGTGACTAAATGTAACTATAATTTTGGTAGCTTTGTTAGAATACTTCCTATCAATTCATTGATAAATCTAAAGAATACCTCTCCCAGACCACACATCTAGTTTTGATTAAGAAAATAAGGCCACTTTGGATTACAAAGGCAAAGCAGAGAATAAATGGAGTCTAAGACATTTTCCCAAGAGAGAAGGCATATTTACAGGAATGATTTTGAATATATAAATGTATGATTTTGAATATACAAATTCATATATGTATTTCAGTTTGAGTTCAAGACTTGTGTTGAAGTCTCTAAGTTCTGGCAATCTTAATCTAGTCAAAGTCCCTAGACTTTGCTGGATTATGAATTTAATTAGAATTCTGGTAAACTTAGAGGTAATTTTCTAAGGTTTATCTTCTACAGATGAGGCTGTAGAATGATCCAGCTAGCATCTTGTTAGCCTTGGAGGCTCCTGATCACTGGCAACTCTTATTTATTGCTTTACAGGAGCTGGAGTTGGGGAAAATTGAGTCATTGGATTTCATGTTCAAACATCTAGAGTTTGCATGGCGTCGGGTGGCTAGTAAACTAATGTATTTTCTATTTTGGGGACCCAAATAAAATAGCTGTTTAGCACTCTCAATGCCAGTCATTCTGGAAGCCAGGACCACAGAACACCTCTTAAGCTCCTGTTTTTGGAGCATTTGAAACCAATATAGCACTAAACATTTGGATAATAAGAGCTAAAGAGGAAGCAAAAGTTGTCTGGGTGAATTTTTCTTCTTCTTCTTTTTTTTAATAAAAAGGAAACTCAATCAGACTTTTGCTTAAAAATATGATAACGTTCTCTTGTTCAGCTTTTAATGAAAGTATGGAATTCTAAGTAAGCATGGATGAAATACAACTTGTCAGCATAAAAATACCGCCTGTCATAGTCATTTGTGTATAAAATATGACCCGCAGGTTTGAACCATATGGTTACATGAGTTCTAATTTACGTGGCATCTTCTTAAGTCAGCAGGATGCGTCCTGGCCTGCCTGTGGGAGGTGGAGTCAGCACCTCGCCCAGTGAAGTGCAAAGGGCTCCCCGGGGCTTTGGCTAGTTTCGGCTGCTGCTGTGCAGATCAGAGATTTGCAAGGCAAGTGGCACCTCCCCAGGATAATGTGGGCCCTTTCACAGGTTGCCATGACTGACCAGGCTGCCCCTGTGATCAGCTAGCAAAGGCGGACACGTGAAATTGAAAAATATTAAGCATCACAGCTTGGGACTTAGACGTTCCTTCCGTTCCCACTGGGGGAAAGGTAACACGATCCCGGGTGGACGGGATGGGGAGGGCGGCCATTTGGATGCCGTTTTAAAGCAATGTTTAATGAAGTGAGAAAATGCATTCGCAGCGATGTGCTCCGTGGCACCTCGGTGCAAGCCCAGAAGTGCACAATGGACACATTTTGTGACTTAGACGTGGATTGGAAAAGCCAAGGAAATGCCATCGAAATAAAAACCGGACTCGAAAGTTTAGGCTGAGCCAGAAACAGATGTACTTTTTGCCACTTAAAAAAGAAATTCTGTCCTCTCCTTCTTTTTTCTCCCTCAAGCTGTGCCCTGTCACTATCTTAAGATGACCTTCCCACCGGGTCTCTCTGAGATGCTTTCAGTCAACTGTTGGAGCAAGTGACTCTTGACCTTTCTGCAAATTTGCGGGGAGCCCCAGGGTTCTCTGGCTGCCCTCTGGGTGGTCCCCAAAGACAGGGCCGCAGATGTCTGCTTCTGATAAGCGGGGAGTCTGGGGCGGAGGAGACCCATCACGGGCTCTGCTGGAGGCTATGGGCCCTGGGCAGCTGCTCATGCTGGGAGCTGCAGCTTTTTGTTCTTTGGGCAGGTGTGGGGGGAGGTCATCCTTGCTTTTCGAGGATTCTTTTTTCACTGCCACTGTCAGCTGACAATGACATCTTTCCAGTGTTGACATTCTGCTAAAGGATCTTATCAGCATCAAGACCAAAACTAAAGCTCAGATAGTCATTCTAAGTCAGTCCCAAAATGGAGATGGCAGTTCATGTTGCTTTGGAAGAATAAACAGAGCAGACTTTTTAGGAATTATGTGCGTGTGGCAGGTATTAAAGGGGATGACTGATTAAGTACAGCGTACCGGAGAAATGAATCTGGGTAAATCATTATCACAGACAAAGGAGAAGCGGCCCAACATTTACTGAGTATTTACTAAGTGCCAGTACTGACCCCGGCACTTCCTAGGACATGTGGCCTGGCCTGGTTTTCACCACCACCACCACCACACTGTCAAGGTGGTATTATTATGCTCCTGCTTTAAAGATAAAGAAACTGAAGTTCACAGAGATTCAGATGAGTGCCCAACGCTGATAAACCACTTAGTGAAACAACTCAGATTTGTCTGAGAGTGTGATTCTGAACCTGTGCTCTTTCCACCACACTGTCATATTTACAGTATGAGCTGGATGGGACAGTTTTCTGGACAAGGAAGTTCATCCCTTTCTGATATTTTTAAACAGATCCCACCTGTCTGCACAGACCCATGGTCACCTGTGTGAAATCCAGCCCAGGTAGATGGAGTTTGTCTTCAGAATCTATCTAGCCTCCTTTTGATTGTCTGCTCTGTTCTTTTTTTGCTTTCAGATTTCTTGGTTCTCCAGATTCTCCTCCTGGTTGTTTGGATTCTGTCCTGGTCCCTACTCTTTGGGGGCCTTTCTCTCTGGCGTTTACACAGTTCTTGGTGTCCGCCTCCAGGTCTCACGTGTGGCTATGATGGACATATTGTCCTGGAGGCAGCTGCCTGGCCTCCTTTGTTCGTGGGGGGCATCACGGCTTCAGTGCAATGATTTCTTTTTTACATAGAAATTTCTCGATGGCACAGTGCATGTTTCTGCTCTCTCAAGGAGCGATACTAAACATTACTGGAATATGATGAAGCTATCAGTCCATTGAGAAAGTCAAAACAAAAGTCTCTTCACAGTTCTACTATTTTATTTCTTTTCTGTTTACCTCTGATTCTGGTCTTTGCAGTAAGTACTGCTTTTTTTTTTTTTTTTTAATTATGCTATCGGTGTTGCTTTTTATGTATCAGCGTCTTAGTCAAACCGGAAGGTGCTTTTGTCATCCCTAAGAAATGAAGGGCAAGAGCTTTTTGAGAAGCCTTTGTTTTGAACAAAGATCTCTTTTGCTTACTTGCCTCTGTCATTCCCTGTTCTGCGAGGTTAAAGGTGCCTGGAGGGAGGTGCTGTGTTGCTCATTAAAAGCCCTGCCTTGAGGAGTGGATCAGTGGTTCTCTGCATTTTGCCACCCAAAAGCCCTTTATTCTCTTTTCATAGATCCAACGATTTGAAAGAATCGATCTGCAAATTGCCTTTTCCCCATTATTCTAAAATTTCCCAAAAATACATAGTAAGTGGCAGAGTGAGATCTGAACCCCTGTGTGTTATCTAAAACCTAAGAGATAAGTATTAGGTTGAACCATATGCAATTGCCAGTGTTTATTTTTGACCTACAAAAATAGCAGTTGCATAGAACAAACAATATTATTAGACCAAATTAATGTAATTTCAATGGAACCAATGCTTTATATGTCACTTGGCCTAGATGGATTAATCCTGAAAAACATACCACTTCTGGGAAGACTTTTGTCATAATGGCAGTAACTCTAAGACCACACCCCCATCTGCTCTGCTCTGCCCAACTCTTAGATCCTATGGGCTCCTTGAGGTTGGGGACATTAGCTTGGGAACACTAAATTACATATAAAACATGAATTCTGTCGGATGAGATTTTTTTTTAAAGCTTAGTAGTAATACATAATTAATGTTGAAATAGAATTCATATTTATATGTACATTATCTAGTTCTTTGTCCCCACTCATGGGGTGAAGGAGAAACTTTGAAGAAGAAAGAGAACATACGATTAGAGGAAATCCTTCATGACGTGGGACTGTGTACGCTCTGAGTAAGGACTGAGATTGCTTATCCTTTCCGGTATCAGGATCTTTGACTTTAAAGCAGAGCTGTCCAATGAACACAAACTCTAGCATCTGATTTTGATGGGCACACAATTTTTCCAGCATAGAAAGGAGTTGCAAGAAGTTACATATGAACTGCACAGTTTCCTTGTGTGAGGTTGCTAAGCTATGACATACTCTGCTTTGTCCGGGATTCTTAACTGCATTGTCTCCCCAACACCTCCAGGACAAGCTGAACCAAACTCTCCCAGTTTCTTTTTAGCCATATGGTCTTATGACAAACATGACTAATTCCTGCTCTGTTTGGTCTGAATCTTGTTAATCTGCCAACTGGTTAGTACCCATTATAAAACAGCTTTTATCTGGAGATTCTCATTAGCATGTGAAATTAGTCTAAGCCTAAACTACATTTTGCCGAAGACCCCTTCAGTCTGCTCTTGAAATAGTCTATTCACAATAGACGTTTTGTTTCTAGAGTGTCATGCTATCTTCCACGAGGCCAGATAATTTGCTTACAAATTTTTTTATTATCAGATATGTAGTATTATTTGCTGTAGCCTAAACATCAGTGTGTGTATTTGTATATATGTATATATAATATATATATATAATATATAATATATATTATATATATAATTTTCTTAAGTGTTCCTTGTGTAATAGAGAAAAAATATCTTTTGTTGTCCAACAAACATGTGATTTCTTATGACTTCGTAAAAAATAATTTAAAAATATTATTTTGTTAAATTTCACTTTACCCACTGGTACATCTAATTATTCCCTTGTCATTAAAATCTCTCAACAGTGCCAAGAAACTTTCTTACTTTTCTACACTCTTCTGTCAGTGAAAATAAGTAATACAAAGAATCAGAATTGGATGGATTAAAAAAATAAAAAATAGAGTTATACCGAGGAGGATAGATATGTATCTGTAGTTCTTCTAAAAATTAATGTATTTCTTTCATAATAACTTTTTATTAAGATTTACAAAACACTTCATGCTAATAAAAATTTGAAAAACTAAAAACAGTTATCATGAGACTTTGTTGAATGAGTAAAACTTAAGAAAAGTTTTTTTGAAAAACTGACATAAGGTGGCCAACAATTTGGAGAAATAAAGATAAATTGAAAAAGAGGAAAAGAAAATCAACATTTTCTATCATCACTTCTTAGAAAAAAGGATATAATACTGAAAAAAGAAGAAAATTTCAGAATAAAGATTAGCTATTGAAAGTGCACAAATTTAGTTGCATAACAATCATTGCAATGTCTTTTTATTTCTCATTTTGAGAAAAACAGGTCATGTTGGAAGGCATTTGTAAACAATAAATATTGAGAAGAAAATAAAAGCCCGCTTGAATTCCACCTACATGGTCTTCAATTATTTCATTACACTTTATTGGACTAGTTATGATTATGTCTTTAAAAGACACCTGCATTTTTGAAGGTCTTTCCTGCCACTCGCTGCCTGTCAAACTCCCTTTCTAGAATGTTTGCAAAGTCTGCCTAGTATATCACTTGCAAAGATGATGCCTTTGCAAGTGATATACTAGTCCCACAATCTTTAGAGACTCTTAAGAGTCATATAAGTTTGTTCCATCTTGTTGACCCTCCTTAAAAAATATTTATTAGTACAACCAAACAAGCTAGAAGATAACTTGAATAGGAAATGTGTGCCACTCAGAGCCCGTAATTTTCTGTCCTGCGAGAACACTTAATAAGCAGTAGGAGGATTAAGAGCATACTAGCTAAGAGCTGGGGCTTTGGACCAGCCACTCTTAGCACATCATTTACTAGCTTGGTAAGCTTCTGAGTGTTGTTGGTGTTTCCGTCTGTAAAATAGGGATACCTATGTCTTCCCACCTATTAAAGTTGTTTTGACGATTAAATGTCAGTTGGTTAGGGCTCAGTGAATGGCAGCTGTTGTTATTTTTATCTGAAGGACACTGGGTGATGGGCAAAAGGTAAAGGAGCTTTTGTGTTTCTCATTGTTTGGGGTATATTGTCACTGCTCGCTAAGTATCAATACCAATCCTTATTGAAAGTGGGTGGATGCTCTTTGGGAAGGGCATGGGGGTCTGTGCAGGGCAAATGTCAGGCTCTTTGATGTGCTGCTGGGTCATAGCTAGCTTCTTAGAAACATTGATGGACTCCTATTTGCTTCCTGCTGAATGCCAATGTTCTTCTCTGAGGCGCAGGATTCAGGAGGGAGAAGCTGAGAGAAAGCTCCAGTGTGGGCGGGACTCCCTGCAGAAAAGCTGCCCAAGAAACGCGGGGGGTGGGGGGGGTGGGGCTGGGCCCTGACTCATCAATCGCCTTTTGTGAAGGGATCCAAGGTCTTAGATGCTCCTTGGGAGGGCTCAGCTTTCAGAGAAGACAAGTTGATTGTTGCTTGAGGCATAGTAAAGATATATATATTTTTCATTTTCATTTTGATTTTCTGTCGAGAGGCATGGGAGGGGTTGGGGATGGTGAGACGGGGCAGGTTGGAGAAGGACTACGAAACTCATCTACAAATCTGCAGAGCTAAAGCAGCTTTCGTGTCTCGTATTCTAAACCAGTATTATTTTATGTTTTTTGTCCACCCAAACTGACTTGGTTTTTGTTGGAGGGTTTTTGGTTGATGACAGAAGTCCCTTTTGCTGCAGGTTAACGTTCTCTTCTCTTTTCTTGGTTTTTCCCATCACCGGGAAAGAACTCTTGGCAGCCTGCAGGGCTCCAGATGGTATTGTTTGAATCTAGAAGCCTGGGGTGACTAAAATATTGGGGCTATAACTTTGGCAAATTATTTAAGGCCCCAAAGCTTCATTTCTCCCATCACTTGAATGGGGATAATAATAACTCCCAGATTATAAGGCCTTTGTGAAGAACAAATGTGATAATGCCTGCAAAAGTTGAGCACCGTGCCTGAGCAGAGTCAGCCCGAGCAAACGCCAGAGGATGGTGTGATTGCTACAGGACAAGGAGAACCGCGTTTGAGGAGTCATAGTCGATGTCACTGGTTTTCGAGCTTTGGACAGCACTAGCTCATTTCCTTCCATCACAATTTTCTTCCTTTACGAGCTCATAGAGGCAGTCCCTCCTTAGCCCTCCACCCCAAATCAGAAGCAAAATGGTCCCCCAAGCACAGTCTTCAAAAGGTGGTGCCTTTTCAACACATTTTAAGAGACTATGTTGACTTGAGACTTGTTATGTTTATGATGAAAAGATTCTAGACGAAGCCATGAGAAATATGCTGTTGGAACAAAGTCAGGGCAGTCAGAGCGTGGACGCTTTCTCGTTGTTCATTCCCTCACCAGCCCATGGTGCAGGTCCCTGGTCCCTGGCCACCCACTCACCGCCCAGCTCGCTCCCACTGTTATTTGAACGTGTCCACTCCCTTGCCTCCCAGTATTGGGCTCTCAGTCTCCTCTTTTCTCTCTGGGCTCTTCTTAGGGTTGAATCATGTTTTATTTGGAACCTAAGGCCCCCTCTCCCCCTAGCTGTAGGAACTGAAGGTAAAATGGGGCAAAGGTGCTCAAAACCAGTAAAAAAAATGAAAAAAAAAACACAAAACTCGTTAATAAGTGGTGCCTTGTTTGAATTTTCTAAGCAAGATGATAGATTGTGTTGCATCTTGCACATTCTCACCTTTGTGATTGACACTTATTAAATGGGTGGTTAGACTCTGAGATGCATTCTGTGTCTATGGAACAGAGTTGTGTTATCCTTTATTTTTTGTTTTTCTGTATAAGACTAATTATTCCACTGTGGAACACAGAGCATGCCTTTCAACCTGGTGTCTGACAAGTAATTCCCAAAGCTGGCAGTATCAGAAAAAACTGGGGGCAGTGGTTGTCACATAATTCTCAGTGCTAACCTTGAGGATGATTTTGTGGGTCTAGGCTGGGGCCTATACATGCCCATTTTTATCATCCATTTTGTGGGATTCTGATGTAGCCAGTTCGTGGACCAGCATTTAGGAACTGCTCTGTCAGTGGTCACACACACACACACACACACACACACACACACACACCTCTCTCTCTCTCTCTCCTGCTCTCCAGAAGGTAATAAATCTCTCCATGAGATCAGAAGCTGAGGGCCTCTCTTGTCCATAGGAGATGGACCTCAAGAAGATTTTGAAATGATAAGAAGGTTTTGAATGATAAGAAGCCAAGCCTGGTCAAATTCCCAGGAATGAAATTTCACAGTGACTGATTACTCATCATCTGCTATTCAAGTGTCATAATAAAGACGAATGGGAACTTGGGAAAAACCTCTCTATCACTCACCTATAACAGTCAGCGCGTTGTAGACCACAGGGTAAGTAAGCTGCTGGGCGCCGAGAAGAACAGTTACTAGTTAATAGGTACGCGCTGCGCTTATAAAATGTTTTATTAAATGACAAAATCCTAAACATTATACAGGGTCCTATTTTGTGGTCCGTACGCTGACTAAATTCCCAGATGACTTTAATGAGCAAATGGCAGCCTATTAAAATCACAGCACTTTTGCAAAGAAAACAGCTCCCCAGAGGAGGAGGAGAAACCAGCAGGCTGCTACTGTGTTGACGGTTGTCCCAGGAGCTCCCTTCTCCTGCCCAGGGCTTGCTGGTGGGCGAAAACCTGCCGTTCTGATGAATGTTCGCTGCGTCCGGCCCATCCTCCAGGGTCTGAGGGACACTGCTTGCTCTTGCCAATCGGTTCTCCGCCTTGCCGACCTCGAAACAATGAAGAAAACAACACTTTTGTGTGCATTTTGCTTAATAAAAACATTTATTGTTAACCGTTGGGGAAGGATGGATTAGTTTTTCCATTTTGTTACGGTAGTTCCCCCTTAGCCGTGGATTTGCTTTCCATGGGTTCAGTTACCAGCAGTCAACTGGGGTTTGAAAATTTAAATGGAATGTTCCAGACAATTTAAGATTAATGGAAATTTAATATTAATTTAATGGAAAGTTTCAAACAATTCCTAAGTTTGAAATCGTGCACGATTTTGAGTACTGTGACGTAACCTTGTGCCATTTTGCCTGGGGTGTGAACCATCTCTTTGTGTGCTGTATCCACACCATACACTACCCCTTGTTAGTTACTTAGGAGCTATCTAGGTTATGAGAGAGAGAGAGGAGACCCCTGTTTTAAAGGACACCTTGATTGTTTTAAAACTTTGGAAGTTTTGAATAATGCTGCTATAAACATCCATGTGCAGGTTTTTGTGTGGGCATAAGTCTTCAGCTTCTTTGGGTAAATATTAAGGAGTGTGATTGCTGAGTTATACGCTAACTTAATTTAAATTTAATTAATTAAAAACTTAATTAAAATAGCCAGGTGTAGGTAATGATTTCTGTATTAGGTAGCCCATTATACATATTAAAGCTTTTTTTTTCCCAGAAAGAATTTGAAGCAAACTAGGATAAAATAATATAACATTAAAAGAGGGATAAAAAAGATAAAGAAAAACAAGAATGAGGCAATGTAGAACCAAGTATGAGGCTCAAAATATATACCAGAGTAATCTACTTCCGTTATGGACTGCCCTGACCTGGCCTCTATGTTTTCTAACAGAGACACATATAAAAAAGAAATCTTATCAATTACCCAAATGAAGATGCCCAACTGTCCCAAACAAACCAACTGTTTAGGCAAATTACAACGTAGTTCTTAGATTAAACAGGAAGTCTCCCCAAACATTCTTATTTCATCTGTGTTGTTTTCCTGCTTAAAACCACCCAGTGGTTTCCTACTGTCCTTAGAATAAAATTCAAAGCTCTTACCAGTCAGAGTCCTTGGTTGCCGGCAAAAGAAGTGAACTCTGGATGTTTTAAGCAGCAAAGACATTGATAGTACATGAGGGCGAGAAGCACAGAAACCCTAGAGAGGCTGTAAGAGCTGGCTCAGAGCAGTCAGGAACCAGAAAAGACAGGTGGAACCATTTAGTGAGGAGGCATTCAGTTTAGAACATTGAGTTTCCTGCCATGGTAGAACATTCTAGGCCACTGTGTGCCAACTACTCTCTTTCCCATGAGATGCTGGACCCTACTCTGAAACCACAGCCTTTATTGTTCCCTGGAAACCACAGCATTTGGCATGTGGCCATGCGAGCACTTTATTCCACCAGCCACAAACGCACACTGGTCCTGTCACACCTTACCAAGGACACGATTGTTATTTCCTTTATATTTTGGAGATGGTTATGGTAATTTAAAGGAAACACTATGTGTGGAGGGGTAGATTTTTGATCACAAGAGGCCTGGGCAGGGCAAGGATGGGGAAGCTAGGCCTTCCTCGAGCCTCATCATGCTGGGTTTTTTTTTTTGGTCCTTGAGTGATGCTGCTTCTGTCTGAGGAATGCCTTTATGCTCTCAATACCAATGTGTTCTTTGTTCCTAAGAGCATCACCTCCACCCACCATCAGTTTGGGTAACCTTGGATCATGAGACAGATTTGGGAGATTGACAACTGGAACTGAAAATCTGGCCTTATTTTATGAGAGAACTCAACATTCTAAAGAATGAGTGGAGGAAAGGAATATTTCCCTTTGAGGCAACTTAATACCAAATGGAGGTGGGGTAGGGGTAGGTATAAATTCAGTTTCCCGTCATTTTTGAGGAGCTATCACATTCGGGTCGCAGCAATGTGTGCTGGGATACAAGATGAACAAAGTAGACAAGCCAGGAATCCATTGGCCATTTGATAAAAAAAATAATTAAGCCGAAGTTCTATATAAAAGTCTAGAATTCATAGGAAGAGCACCCTACTTAACCTGGAAAGTATGAGGGAAGGACCTGAGGGGTGACGTCAAGTGATGGGAGGTGGGACAACAGATCCGTGTCTTTAAAAAGAATTAGGAGTAAGACACAAGAAAGGGAGAGGGGTTCTAAACAGAGAGAATAGCACCTTAAAATGAGTGAGCTTAGAGCAGTAGTTCCAAGGGATTGGTTCAGAAAGCGTAAAGTCAGAGAGGAGGGAGAGGAAGGTAACATCATCAGAAGCACCAAACTTTCTGAAGAAACAAACATGGCAGCAACATGTGAGGTCTCAGTCTGATGGAGACCTATAAAACAATTATGCTGACAATAAGCTCACTCATAAGGGTCGAAAACAGGATATTTTCACATACATCAATCTCATTCAGGCATGTGTCAGGGGGAACCAAGAGACTTAAATCTAAGCAATATTGTTAATATTCTCCATCAAATGTTGGACCCAGGCCAGAGAGAGTTTCTGCAATAAATTTTTTTCCTTGGATTTTATCCTGTGTGATATATAAAGCTTAGGTCTGTCCGTTGAGGAGCAGTCTTTAAACCAGAAACAACTGGCATTTTGGTCTTGTAGCAGCTGAGTATTTATGACTCCAATCTGAGAGGGATGGAAATTATTTTTATTCAGCAGAGTATCTTTGTTGGAGAGATTATAAAGCACGCTACAAACATTAAGTCATTGAGCTTTCCTCTTTGCATGGAAAAATTTGCCCATTTGGCCCATGTATAAATCAGTTTTCTTTCTTGAAATGGCAAAGAAGCTCTGATATGGAAATTGTGCCAAAAGGGTTCAGAGATACACACCAGTCATAACTAGGCACTTTTTAAAGACAGGCACTGTCCTCTTTAACATATCAGGGCTTATCTGGCCTGCAGTGGCCATTTAGGAATTCAGCAAGTATTTAGGGAGTGCCTCAGTGTGCCAAGCTCAGCACCGGACTGTGGGTCACAATGACCAACACTGTGGGTCACAATGACCAATAAGACAGAAACAGGTCCTGGCTCTCAGGAAGGGCAGGTTCTGGTTGTGGGACTTGACAATAATCAAATCAGAAACAGGAGATGCTGGATGATGGTTTGTGCCATGAAGGCAATCTGATAGGATCATGGAATGGAGGATGACTGGTGGGGAGGGGTCAGGGAAGGAGTCTCTGAGGAAGTGACACTGGGCAGAGACTTGAATGATAAGAAGGCAACCATGCAAAGATCCAGGCGGAGGGAGGAACAAAGGCCTTCAAAGAGGCCTAGATTTGGCAAGTTCACCTAGTGCCATGGGGGTGATTCAGGCTGAGGGCTCAGAAACCAGCTGAGAAGGTTTGATCTCAGCTCTGCAGAATGCAAACTCTATGACTTTGGGCATGTTACTCAACGTCTCCAAACTTACTTTTTTCTCTCTGTAAATGAGAAGTATATAGTATCTGCCATGGATGCTTTTATGAGATAAAGCAAGTAGAATGCCTGGTGAACAGTGAGCTTAAATAAATGCAGCTCTTCTTCAATAATGAGTTCAACACCTTTTTATTGAGCATCTACTATGTTTCAGGCATTATGCTGCAAACTTATTGCCGGGGTGTCTTCTGTTGCTGTCATTTAGTCTTAAGGTTTGGGGAAAGATTGTCCTCTGTAGGCTGAGACTTTAGGATCGATAAGACACATGTAGACGGGGAGAAACTGTTTATTGTCACATTGCTGATGGTTGTAGTGAGCTAAATGCTGGGTGATCGTACCTCGAAATGCAATTATTTCTGTTTCCCTAGATAAATACTTATTGTACATGCCTTATGTTAAGCAGTATTTTAGGTACTAGAGACAAAGTTTTTGAGCTCATGGATTTTTCAGCTCTTGAGAAAGACGGTTCAGTGTCTAATTTGATCAGAGGTTTCAACAAATAATCCTGAAAAGGCCTGAGATGCTCCTATTGTAACCATTCTCTGGGTACAGTTAAAATGGGGGTGTTTGCAAGAAGGATTCTGTTTGGCCGCCAAAACTCTCACCTCTCGAAACTGGATCCTAGTTTTTAGTGTTCAAGAGGTGAAAACAGGGAATTTGAATGTCGAGCTAAGGCATTGGCTCCTTTTCTCAGTCAAGAGGAGATCCGGAGGAAGCATGTTGTTTATATCAGGGGTCCCCAAACCTGGGGAAAGTGATGGCTGTTGACAGCAATCACACAGGATGATATGAGGATTAAGTGAGATCATATATAGAGAGGACATTGGCAGTGCCTGGCTTGAGGGAAAGAACAAATCATAGCTGTTATTCATATGCAGATATTTCAGGCTCATTGCATAAGGTTCCCATTCCAAATTGTCATTGCTAGATAATCTTGGGCAAAGGCCACACTCATGGACCGAGAACCTCCACACCCTAAATTTAAAGCAGAGCTGGGCAGTGCAGGTTGTAACCTCATTTACGCTTGGCTGATGGTAGTGTGCTGTCTCTTGAGATAAACATGAATAAAATATCCCTTTGGACATTGGACAAACATGTTGGATAAGTATGATGAGCCAGAAACCCATGGGGTGAGTATCCCACTAGCACATAAAGAGAATGAGACTATTTAAGAAAAATTCACATTTTGTTTTCCTAACCAGAAAATGTTGGAAATTTGAGTAGTATGAGGCTTGAAAAACCATTCCAAGAATATAACAACTATTACAGATACATAGTCATCCAACAAATATTTATTAACACCCACTATATTCAGGCCAATATTTTCTGATGTTCTATTCTAGGATTCTGGACTTCAATTTCATTGTGTATCTTTCAGAATCATCTCCAGCTGATTCTGAAAGTGTAGCTAAAATTTATCTAACTTCCAAACAGGTCAGCATATTAATAGGGAATGTGTGCATTTTCTTTTAATTAAACTTTGAAATTTAATTAGTAAGTCTCAAGAGAGTGCAGCTGACAGTGTCCACACTGTGCAGTAACTGGTCCAAAAGGACCACGGACAATTTTTTTCTAATTGTTGAGCAGGGAGAAGGCTACAGGCTTTGCCAGAGTCAGCTGTCCGCAAACACTATTTCTTCTTCAGAAAAGGAGAGAGTTTGGTTTGAATAACTAGTTATGAATATATATATATATATATATATATATATATATATATATATATATATATATTGATTGATAAAATTCATGTTTTTTAAAACCACATTGTTAGATTTATATCTTTCAGCTTCATTTTTTCCATATGATGCTCTGACTTGCATCTTATTCAACCTCTAAAAAGACAGGCACCCCTTAGAGGTATTTCCCCACCATTTCCTCTTCCATTTCTATAACCTATCTAGTACCCAAACCAGAGATATTACAAGAAAAAAAACCCCACAGACTAATAGCTCTCATGAATACAGATGCAAATATCCTCAGCAAAATATTAGCAAATTGCACCCAAAAAAATATAAAAGGGGTAATACATCAGGATCAAGTGTGATCCCAGGAATGCAAGGCTGGTTGAGCATTCAAAGCCAATGGGCATGATTCATCATATTAACAGACCACAGAAGAAAAGTCATTTGATCATTTCAATAGATGCAGAAAAAAACATCTGACGAACTCAACAGTCATCCAAAATAAGAACCCTCAGCAACGAGGAGGAAAATTTCTCAACATGATAAAGGACATCTATGAATACTCTATAGTTAACATCGTATTTAGTGATGAAAGAATGCAAACTTTCCCCGAAAGAGTGGAAAAAAGGCAAAGATCTGATCTCTCACCACTTAATTCAGTGCAATTGAGAAACAACAGAAAGAAAAGGCATACACATTGGAAGAGAAGTAAATCTGGCCCTATTTTTGGACAACGTGATTGTCTATGTAGAAAATCTATAAAAATGCACCTAGAACTTAAGAAGTGAGTGAATTTAGCAAGATTGTAGGCCATAAGATCAACATATAAAGTCAATTATATAGATAAGGAGAACTAGATTTCTCACTGTGGAAGAAAGAAGTTAGAGTTAAATAAGGGGGTAATGCTAGAATGAACTGGATGCTGCTGGAATGGAGTCAGAGATATCAATATGAAGTCACCTTATTTTTGTATGCATACAGATAAACAGATACAGCACATACACATGGCTTAGTGTACGAGGCAATGGACACATCTAGCTCCACCTCTTGGTTTCTAAATACTATTCCCCAATAAAAGGAACCAGGTGTTCTAGGAAAAAATAGCTAATTCTAGAACTGTAGCAGCAAAAATATAAAATGAGCCTGGAGCATCTTATGGTGTTAAAAAATAAAGAAATGGAGAAGGAAGGAAGGAAGGAAGGAAGGAAGGAAGGAAGGAAGGAAGGA